>JAVYIG010006787.1:0-111789 GCA_035222895.1 Strongylocentrotus droebachiensis
AACACACCTAACATAGCCTTTCAAAACATGAATACACCTCTACTTATTAATATTCCAGCCTCTGACTTTTTCAGAAATCTTTAAATTGACCAACAAATTATAATAACCATCCATTTTCACAGTTCTCACGCTTGCTGGGCTACGTACGCCACTTGAAAAAGAGGTAATACGGTAACATGGCCTTGATGACGCATTTGACGTCATTGCGGGCATGTCCGATTTGTCCTACAACTAAGGATCTTACAATAGGAATGACGAAATTGCCAGAAACGTACTGGGATTATCAAGTGCATATTATTTTTCGGAATTTTTTCTTCTTTTTTCTCTCAATTAATATCATAGTTTGCCTTTTTAAAGACATTTTAACGCCTGAATCACACTCCTTTTCACCGGAGAGGCGCCTGCAGTGACGTCACATGCTATTGCGCAATACAGCTCCGAAACTGGGCTTTTTTTCCTGAGCGTTCTGAGTCGTCATTGTTAAAGCTAGATTCCAGAATTATTGATGATTTCTAAGAAAAATCATTGTCATGCTCGGGATCTCCGTCAAAAATTATTCTACGTATCTTCTTTTTTTTCCTTCATTTTTTAGCCCGTTTTGGTTAGGGTGGCCCTTTATAAGCCATATGGCATCGAGTATGTTTGGATATTGTAAGCCTTTGTTGCAACGAATATAATCTGTAAAAAAAATCAAGGCATGCTGATAGAGTTAGACAATTCACAACATCCTTGAAAATGTTACTATCAAATTGCATAATATTGGTATTCACGTATTTAATTGGCACCTTCCCTCTTCTTTTCCTCTTTCGCAATTCACATTATTAAAGTGTTTATTTTTTTAAGGTATAATGAGCTATCCAAGAAGTGTTATATTATTGTTTGCACTTTCATCTTATAACGTTTCTTACACCTGTCCTTAATGAGTGCATGAATTCGATTGCATTTTCCCGAAAAATCCGATCACGGGAACAGTATATTACCGGGTTTATGGCGGAGCTTACACAGAAGAGTGTGTATACGACGTCGTCAGCGGTAACATACCATGCATCGTCTTGAATGCGCGTAGCAAGGCCGAGAAATAATCCAGTTGGCGTGAAGCATACGATGAAAGACGCAACCATGGATAGTATGATCTTCGTGGCTTTGATATGTCGCGCGTTGTGATCGTTGATCGTGGGATGATGATGCGCGTCCAATGCGCGCGTCATATCGGCGATTCGATTCGCTTGTCGGAATGCGATAAGAAGCACGTGGATGTTCAGAATTACGAGTATGAACCCAACCACCAAAACTGAAACGGGAACGATGAGATCAAATACCGCCGAAGCAACACCTCCAGTGCTGACGCCTCTGAGTCCTAGACAGTACGCATACAAGCTGCCAGTTGTGTGCGACCTGTCGACGTTCATGCGCGCAATTCCGTACGACAAAGGAATGCACCAAGCAATCGTGAGCATGATCGCAGTGCGCCTAGTGGTTAATATCGATTCGTATCGTAATGGTCTGGTGACTGCGATATACCGCTCCGTGCTCACGAGTAACAGATGCGTCAATGATCCAAAGATAAAGACGTAATTCCATATAAAGAACCACTCAGCAGAATCTAGTATACAAGTAAACTCACTGCGAACCGTTCGTAGGTGTATCTCTAACGGAATCGAAATGACACCTGTCAAGAAGTCATTGACTGCAAGACTTGTGAGGATAAGATAGTTGTGTTTCTGTAGTTTCTGTCGGCTGCACACCGTCAAAATCACCAATGCATTTCCAAATATTACGATGATAGTAAGCGGTCCTAGCAAAATAGATACGATGATTCTATGGATGGTTGAGTCGTGGAAAGTATGAATAGATAAGTTTCTGGTTACGAAAAATTCCATTCTTCTTTATTCGAATCTGGAAACTTCAATGATGAAATATGGTTCAAAGTAAATCCACTAAATCACTCAATCAATTTAAATAATCTAGATATCAAGTCATGTTTATGAAAGTTATCGGCGTGTGTCCTGCTGGGTGTTTTAGTAAAAGAACAACGAAGGTCCGAAAGTCATTATAATCCATAGATGATTTCTAAAACGAGCTAGTAGGCCCTACCGTCTCCAAAATCCGAAGCTGATACTCTAATGCCAGCTGATTTTCCCGAAATCATAATATGTAATATGAACGATTTGTTGTTCGCAGTACAACAATTATCGTCGAGTAAATTTATCACATTTTTTACTTCAGTCTTGCAGAGATTGTTTGGCTGAGGTATATATTATATATATCTTCTTAGACACTTATCAATGACCAGCGTTACCGTGTAACGACAACATTTATTAAAAGCTCGTGGAAAATATAAGCACGAAAGCGCATCCGTTGAATAAAGTTAGAGCTGACTGTCGCGGCGCCACGCAATGGCGTACCAATCACGTATTAAGTGAACGAATACCGTACTCAGCCGCCTTGGCGCCAACCGTGTGCTTCACTTTATTTATTCTAATTTGTCATGTTGTATAATAGACCCGTTTTACTATTTGAAGGGGAAATAAGAGAAAGAAAGTAAGTTCATATGTTTTGATTGTATCTATTCAATTTCCATGCAAAATTAAAACAAACAAAAACCGTACAGAGACGAAGGAATAAGTAAGAAAAACCACCTACTAATAATGCCCGAGAATAGCCAAAAGGAAATTAATTCCTGTTAAGTTCGTTCTCCTAACTAGTCGGTGGTTTACAGACATGTACACCTATACAGACAAACATAAATTCAAACATTCTCAAGTTAGACTGACGTTATAGGCCTATTGTCAATTTTACCTGTTCCTATAACTTTGATATACAGGAACAAGAAACAACGTGAACAACGGTCAAATATTCTGGAATAAGTTATTTTTCTCTTTAGCCAAACATTCTTTTCTTTTGCTTTGTTATTTTCATTTTTTATTTTCATTTTATACTGTATGTTTAGTGTCACCAAATATTTTGGGATTAATTTTGCTGCGTATCTATTCACGAGTATTATTTTCAACATAATTATAGAGCATAATTATTATTGTAATGACTAATTTTAGGGGACTGCGTTCATAACCTTCATGACCATTATGAAATAAAAACTAGATTGACGTTGCCTTGCCAACCAACATGCAAGGAGATTTAAGCCATAAATGGCTGGGCATTTTTTTTTTCTTCATTTGATGAGTAGATATTGAAAATACAGTTGCTTTGGTATTCATTAGTGATCCAGACAAGGAAAGACAATGAAATAACATATCGCATATTAAATAGTACTGCAATATATTTATTCCAAAACATGAGATTAATTGATTACGTATCATGGCGCTCTGTAGTCGCTCGTAAACTCAGAGATTGGTACTCCAAGCACGAATTTTGCAATGCATTGCCAACATCAATCAACAGTTCTATTTGTTGATTGATGACACTCTACGAGGTGCCGGTGGTTTATGGCGTCCATGTAGATATTGAAATCAATAGCGACGAGTTTGGGCATGGTCGGTAAATATTGGTCTTTTTCGTCGTATGCAGAGCGGTGATTCTCCTAGGATTCTTACATCTAAGAGGGGTTCCCATCTCTACAAATGCATGTCTTGATGTAGACATACCTTTTTGTTTAATGGGAATTCTACCTAGCATCAAGCTGGCTCAAAATAATTACCGTGCTACAATATTTGCATCAACGACGATTGATCTTGGCTTTATTTCGTCAAAAGTGTAGCGTCCGTTTTAGGGTCACAACTGGGATTCGGGTTAGAGTTAGGGCTGGGGTAACGCATAATATCTAGCCCATGGTTGCAGTTTTGAATTCACTTTGGCCAAATATTTGTTTAAAAACACATGTTTAGCGCCCTGCCTTTTTGAAAAATAGGAAGGAGGAGGCCCTTTTTCTTCTTCTTCTCCTTCAAAATGGCAGCTCAGTACATCTTCCCTGACAGTCGGGCTATTTTTTAAGATGGCCGCCGGTATTTTATTTTTTTAAATCAGAAATAGTTCATTTTAGCAGTATCTTTTTCATAAATGAACAGGAACTATGTTTTCCCTCGCATGTGTGTGATAGTTGACCAGACCGTCTGTTACCTGTTAAAAGAAATAAACCACATTTTCATTTTGAGGCAGAGTTCCATCATGTTGGTTGTTTTTAACCATTTAGTCGACTAAATGGTACAAAGTATTAGCTATGCCGTAGCACCAGGTGGTATGCAATTTTTAGCATCTTTTCATGAATCCTTTATAAAATCCACCGAAAGGCTTAGGATAATCTAAAGGGAGTAAATAGGGTAATCTAAGATGCTGCATTGAAATCCCCACCGGTTTCCCGCGTCATAATCAGGTACTCTAGAGATGAAAATATTGTTTGGATTATGATAATCCATACTCTAGTAACCCCCAATAATCTATGCAGTAAGATTTGATAGAATTTATAAACTAGGAGAATACCCGATCGGATACAAGTGATATATATAAAGCTCTTTGGAGTAACAACCGATTTAATCACAAGGGATTTAAGCTGGCTTGCCTTAAGACATGGAAAACCATGAAAACAAACGAAAACCAGCAAAATCCACGGATGGAAATAGGATTCGCAAGGAAATGATCAATATTAATGTAGATTATAGACCTTCGTATGACTAGCAAAAGAAAGAAAATATTTTATATTAACTATTCACAGAGGGACCTTCCCGTGTAATAAAAAACGGGATTTTCTATATGTAAAAATGTTTAATCTAAGATTCTTGTGGCATAGTATTTTCTTTGATGGTATGCACATTTTTAATTAAGCCTATATTACTAGTTGTACTAGATTTAAAAATACATATTACGGATATTGCAGTGCAAAGGCTTTCGCCATGGAGATGTGGGTTCTCGGGTTGAATATGCATGGATTCATTGAAATGAGTAGTCCTCTGATTAGAACAGTCTGAGCTAGATTTGCATCACCGGTAAATCCTTTTTGAAGTGCTGAAAGAATGGTATATAGTACGTGAGAACGCCTTCTTCAAGCACTTTGAGTTTGAGAACCTCATGTGCATCATTTCAGTCTGTTGATTGAATGATACTCAGATTACAATGGAACCTTGCTATCCCTCCAGGTTTGAGGGCCTTCGTCTTACGCTAGTCCTATGGCTTCTTGTTTCTCCTGCATTCATGTCGCCCGGGCTGGACCATTCCGTATGCCTGCAGACATGTACCTGTTCGATGTTTAATGAAGTCAACTGCGGGACTCGGTATCTCACGTCTGTTCCCGTGGTAGGTCGTTTTCCACCAACAACAGAAAATCTCATCCTATCTCGTAACTTGCTCACCACCATCGAAAATGATGCCTTCTATCTCTTGTCGACCCTAACAGTTCTGCGCCTAAAAGCGAATTTCATATCGACCATAGAGCCACGAGCGTTTTCTAGACTTTCTCGGCTGTCCTTACTCCAGTTAAGTGAAAATTCATTAGTCGATATCTTTGCAATTCCACCTATTAGGAGCGTCAATCTTGACTTTAATTTCATTCAACAGGTCAATTGTGACTGTCAACAGGTATCCGCGTTCAACAGCGCACGTGAAGCTCACATCAGCATGTCGAACAATTTCATTGTAGGTCTATCGAACCTTACACTTCCTGTAAGCAACGTTGTGGCTAGATCGTCCAATCTCCGGGTGTTCGATATTCATGAAATGAAGTCGGCTCATCGCATCATTTTTATTGACGTTAGTGAAAACTATATCAGGTTGCTTCCTGATATAACTAACCTGACTCGCCTCAAAACCCTTATTGTATCAGGTAACCCTATCCATGTGGTACAGGTTTTACACTGGCCTAAGAGCATGACGTTATTAGAATTAGATCTTGCAAACAGGGCAATCTTACCCGAACTCTCCTCGAGTCAAATAACTCAGTTGATCCTGAGCGGTACCGGAATTAGTTCTAAAAAGGACCTCCTTTACTGGGACGTGGATTTCTTCGAATTATTACACATTACACGTTCTTTAATTCGAGACATCAATGACTTTCCACAAGCTCCAAATTTAGAAACACTAAATATCAGACAGTCTAATCTAACAGGAGACCTAATCCTCAGCCCTTGTTCATTTCCTATGCTAAGCCATATAGACTTTCAGGACAATAATATCACTAAATTTATCATCCTAAGAAAGAAGCATGACGATTGGTGCGGGATTGATAGCCAATCTATGCAAATTAGGCATCTAAATCTGGTCAGCAATCAGATAGGCGACACGAATTTTCTCAGAAACCTGTCGAGCCTTAGTTCTTTATTGCTATCCCATAACAAGATTTGGACCGTCAATTGGACTGCTTTAAATCAGAATACGGAATTATATAAATTGTACATATCTGGTAATTATCTCAATAGTGTTGATGAATTTATTCAGTTGGGTCTACTCGAGTTTCTCGATCTTTCCCATAATCAAATAAAGTTTGTTATACCGGGTGCATTTGATGGTTCTCCAAATCTGTCCATGCTCAAATTGAATCATAACAAACTGATCGCATTACCCGACGTAACTCCCTTGTCACTCTTACACATATTAGATTTGAAATGTAATGACATTGAAATTGTTAAATTCGAACATATGGAAGGTTGGTTTAACATTGACATCAGTTCGAATAAAATCAAAAAGATTTCATCTCAAGATATTTCTAAATACAGTCGCATCATCCTACAAAACATCACACTAAAGTCGTTGGATCAATTGAACATTAGCTCGGCTGAAGAGTTAATTGAATTGGACGTTAGTCACAATCTGATTACAAGCATTGATAATCCAGACTGGATTGAAAGGAAGTTAGAGCAGTTTTTTGTCGACCATAACCACTTGCATAACGTATCCCTTCCTACAAGAACAGAAATATTTAAATGTTCCCATAATAATATCAATTATTTGCCTGAAAATACGAAGTGCACGAATGTCCACTTATTTTGCGAGACGATGTGTGATTTGAGGGAATTACACGCTGGGTGGAACAAGATAACTGCTATAAACGGAAACGCCTTTAACAATTGCAGTATGTTAAAGAAGGTCTACCTCCAAGGAAATCCATTAAAATCACTTTCCTCAGATATCATATCGAGTCTCCTGTCTTTTTCACTTTCACATACGCTGCTAAGAAGTGCTGATATTAAGATAGAGAGCTATAACTCTTCGACTTTGGATATTGAAATGAACAATGTGACGCTATTTCGGCAGCATCCAAATGTGTCTCTGCAGTTTTCATTGCCATTCCTCAAATTCTCGCTTCTACTTTGCTGCAATGCAATAACCGTCTTACACTCAATCGATGCCCCTTTGCTCAGAAGTCTCGACTTGAGTCATAACCGAATTCACTCACTTTCTGAAAACCCTTTTGAAAAATTGGCAAAAGTACGCTTTATCGATCTTCAGGATAATGTCATTGGGGGCGTTCCACAACATGCATTTACATCATGTTTAAGTATTGATGAAATCAATCTTGAGCATAACCAAATTGAGTTTATAGCACAATCTGCTTTCATCAACCGCAGTAGCTTGACTATTCGGCTAGGTGGAAATCGTTTGATGACCCTTCAACCATCCAGTTTTCCTCTACTCTCCAAAAAGATCTACCTCGACCCAAACCCTTGGCACTGCGACTTCGAATTGACAACCCTCAAGAGATGGCTTTTGCAATCTGGCGTCCATGGCGTGAACTGTGTGACACCTTCTGAACATGAAAACAAGAATCTTGTTATCTTATCTTATCTCGAACTGGACTCTTGTCTAAGCTCCACTCCTGATTGGGTTTCGGCCGTTCCTGATGAGTTGCTAAAAGAAAGTCTGGGGAACTCCAGACCTTCACTTAATGGCCGTGTACCATCTCGTAAAAGTCGTGGATTGTGTTTAAAAGGAGCTGAGAATTGTGCCATCATTTCCTTTCTATTTCATTTGTTATGCTCCACTTACTGAATCCCTCTTTTTAAGTATCATCTCGAACTGGACTTTTGTCTAAGCTCCACTCCTGACTGGGCTTCGGCCGTTCCTGATGAGTTGCTAAAAGAAAGTCTAGGGATCTCCAGACCTTCACTTAATGGCCTTGCACCATCTCTTACGAGTCGTGGGTTGTGCTTAAAAGGAACGGGGTATTTTACAATCATTTCCTTTCTTTTTGTATTTTTTGTGCTCCATCACCTTTTGAAGGTTAGTGTGCCAACCTTCCGGCTGCAGCAACATCTTTCTATTGACGAAAAACTTTACTTTTGTATTATCCTATGAATGAAATTCACTCGCGAATTGTACGATCCGGTTTTTGAATAATTCGCAATCGCATTTGACAGGAAAATTCCAATACGGACGAGGTTCTGGAATGTCATTATGAATAATATAATCACAATTTCAGGGTGTTGCAAGTATTGTTATAGGATGAAGTTGATTGATTTATTTATTGATTGATTGATTGATTGATTGTCTTCAAATTAGATTGATTGGTTGATTTGATACATTTATTTATTGACTTATTGATTAACATAGTTTTCAGCACCTGTATTATTGATCAAGCGTTGTCTGCGTTGATTAGTCTCTAATGTCAGACATTTTATTTTACATATGATTAAAAAACCAATAGGAAATTTCTTAAATGAAGAAAAAATAATGATTGTACTTCTCTGGTCTTGTGATTGTAGGCTGGATGGTGGCGATTGTTTACGATTGTCTCTTGTGGTGACGACTTAGAGGATATTTGGTTGTTTGTCTGCCCACATATACCTCTAATGTGCAAAGGAAATGATCGCCCCGGCCCCTGTTTCACAAACTTTTTACTATCATAGAACAAGTCACAACACCCAATATAAACCTCTGAATCTTCTGCGTTTGAGTAACGATGAGTAACGATGAGTAAATTGTTTACACTTCTACAAACATTTGGCCTTTGTTTGCCCCCCCCCCCACACACACACACACACACACATTTTGATACTTCTGTTCTGTTGTGTTATTTGTTGGAAAGGAGCCCTGAATTCGCCAAAAATTTGATGACAAAGTTTCACTGAATTATATCATGATGTGAAAAAGGATGTCATTTAAAAAACACTTCTACAAAGATTTTCCCCAAAAGAACTTTGTTTCAAATTATGATTTAATGTAATTGAAATGTTTCCATCAAATTTGTGGGGCTCCCGACACTTTAGAGGTACATTAATGAAACGGGGTACACAGTTTCGTTCAAAAAGGAGCAAAATCCACGAAACTTTAAGTGTAAATCCTACTACTTAAAATGGGAATCAACTACTGCAATAGTCAAATATATAATTCAAACGGTCTGAATAAAAGGAATGTCCTTTCCCAACAGTGTTGTAACAGGTCAGTCAATTACTCTGACACTAGTCGACTAGAGTCACCCTTTCTGTCACTTGAATTGATTCGAGTCGGGGACGCAAAATTAATTGAAGTCTGAAGTCTCCACAGTAAACGATTTGACTCGTCTTTGACTCGAACAATTTGACTTTATTCATAATGACTCGAGTCATGTCCACTGACTCGAGTCATGTTCAGTGAACGAGTCATGATAATCACATTGGTCAGTAATTATGTGAATACTCAAAGCCAATGTTTTCTTCGGTATTAAAAATCGTTTAGTTAAAATCACCCTCTTTAACATTAAATTGAAACTGCCCTGCCAATTTTCATTCTTAATAAGTACATTTCAGTTGTTTTACCACAAGGAAACGTATGTACTTTGATAATTATTAAAAAGCAAATATTAATCCATCAAAGATTCATACGTCAAGTGCAAGTTTTTGTATAATGACAACTTTATGCTGAAGCGAATTTGGAAGTTTTGAAATGAATATTTTGTCTTACATAACATCTATGTTAACATATGAAAAGTAAAATGGACTTCGACTACAAAGGTATGTGTGAAACTTTAAGATGGACTGGTCAATCATAATATTAGTTTAATTGCCAGCATCTGCCAATCGGATATATACATGTATAATGGCTGAGACAGGACTACACTCGACCTGACTTGACTTGTGACTTGACTTGTGACTTGAGCACTCTTGACCGGACTTGACGTGTGACTTGACTACTCATGACCTGACTTGACTTGTGACCTGACTACTCTTGGTCTGACTTGACTATACTTGACCTGACTTGACTTGTGACTTGACCACTCTTGACCGGACTTGACGTGTGACTTGACTACTCTTGACCTGACTTGACTTGTGACCTGACTACTCTTGACCAGACTTGGCTACACTTGACCTGACTTGACTACTCTTGACCTGACTTGACTACACTTGGCCCGACTTGACACGTAACTTGACTACTCTTGACCTGACTTGACTTGTGACTTGACTACTCTTGACCTGAGTAGACATGTGACTTGACTTGTAAATTGACTACTCTTGGCCTGACTTGACTTATGACTCGACTACTCTTGACCTGACATGTGACTTGACCTGACTTGACTACTCTTGACCTGACTTGACATGTGACTTGACTACTCTTGACCTGACTAGACTTGCGACTTAGCTACTCCTGACTTGACTTGTTACTTTACTACTCTTGACCTGAATTGACTTGTAACTTGACTATTCTTGACCTGACTTGACCAAAGGGTGACTCGTTACAACCCTGTCGCCCCATATGGGATATGGGAAAGTGCTACATATAACATAATTGATGCTTGTACCATTATGTTATTATTATTCTGTCATGCTGCATACATGTTTTTGTATATGTAAATGGAGCAGTGCTGTGGAAATAAATAATTCAAATTATAATTATAAATAAATTCAAATTTAATTCAATTCAAAACCCAATATCATTACATTTTTTTTTTTAATTCTGTTTTGTCCTATCCAATTTCCGGTTGATTTTCGAGTCAGTTTTCAGATGACATTGCTCTTAATACTTTTTGTTTCTATTTCCGTTGTTACGTAATTCATATTATATCATATTGATGGACGCGCCCGATTTTCCACTTGTTTTGCATAATCAATATCATTACATATTATAAGTACCGCATATACCCCCATTCGGTTTCAAAGCAACAACAATATAATTTTATAACGTAATTTACATAACAATAAAGCGCACGCCTTATCCATTTTATTATCATCATCTCCAAAGTAAAGAGAACGCATCCTCAATCAGATTGCTAAGAGAGATGGTTTCAAAGCAATATTTATATGACTGAGAATGCGCGCGCTACGTATATGATACCAACTTAGATCCCCAGAGGAAGACGTAATGATAAGCCAAAAATTTAAGCTGTAACAATAAAACACGATGACTAAAGTGCATTACAAACCGGACTTTCGACTTATCATTTATATAATTATATAGATACATAGACAGCATGTTATTTATATATATATATATTTATGTGTGTGCATGTGTGTGTGTGTGTGTTTATATGTGTGTAATATAAGTATATGAGTTCATGAAATCATAGGACACACATATTCCATTTAGATTGCAGTTAAAACCGTTTATACCCACACATATATATATTTATATCCTGCATCAAACATTTGTTGGCTTTTGATTGGTTGAGAGCTCGTCACATGACCAAAAATATTTGACCTATTTTTAGAAAGTACTATATGAGAGTACTATTTTGGTTTACTATTTGGGAGTTGAAAAAAAAAATTGATTTTTTTTTTTTTTTTTTTTTTTTTTTTTTTTAATTGAATAAAAAAAAATTCTTCAAATCTTAATTTAATGAAAATAAATATTTTAAATCTTTTTAGATAAAATCAACATTTTTTTGTTCTAGATCTAAAAAAAATTTCCCAAAAATGTTTTTTTATTATTATTTTTTTTTTAAATATTTTTTTTGATGCAGGATATAAAACAAATATACCATGCCTTGTATTCGAGGTACTGGTTAAACTATGGGCCTCGGTGACTCCAAAAGTACCATTTGCTACGGGGCTGCGCCCCTCAGCAAATAGTACTATTGGAGTCCCCTCTTGCGCATAGTTTTAACCAGAACCTCTCAAGGCAGTGTATATTTGTATAATATCAGTATTCAAGAAATTCTGTAATATGTATACATGATGTAAATACAGCGTCATTAGAAGGACATAGGTAGTGAAAAAATGAGTCACTAAGTAGACATGGTCATTAGTAGGACATTTTCGTGTCCTGTTAACGATAGAACAATAGAATCACTGCCCTCTACGTACGTTTGCAGGCACCATAAAAACCGAATCGACTTCAAATTTTAGACAATCGCACCACTGGAACGACTTCACTGCGATTCTGAGCCGATTAAGCTTTCCCTTCTGCACGGAAGCTTTAATTCCATTGAAATTTTAATTTCATTAATCATATGACAAAAATAAAATCATCGGCCGTTAAGATTGTAAAAGTTTGAATTTTCGTATAAAATGTTTTTGCAAATCCTCCAAAAACAGATTGTAGTCAGATCGTATGGTGTGCGGTTGGCCTAAAGCCCCACTGCACTACTCATAGCCACCTGCACCCTCTATATGACAAACAATGTCTAATCGGTGCCTGCTGGTCCCCCATGATCCTCTTTTTCTTATGTTAATTCAGAGCTGATTTGATGAGATAACCACGTGTCAGTGACCTTGCAGGAAGTCTAATCCCCCTGGCCAAACTAGTGCAGACGGTCTTTAAAGGTAATACAAAGTTTTGGTTTGGGGTCATGAATTGGTTCAAATGAACATATTGGAAGCATATGCGATGGTACAATATTCAATGATCGTTGTCGCGGTTGAATTCGAGTCTAAAGTGATGACATTGTAAATAATAAACTATTTATTTTGTATAGCTCCCTCTCAAGACTGAAATTACTTTAGCTTCAAAACAATGTTTCTTGACTACAATCGACCGATTTGCTATTGCCGTTTGGAAATTATATATCAGAACTGCATATTCTGAGATTTTCATGGTCGCAGCTACCATGGAATGGCCTTAGGCCTATTTGAAATATAACAATTTGAAATGTGCCGGGAGTAAATTTGTATTATTCAATTTGCTCCAAAGCAAAACAGTTTTAGGGGCTACAATTTTTAGTGCTTATAATATATCCACAGGGGCATCCAAATATTTCAACATTTTAAATAATTACTATCCATCCAATTTTCAAAATTTCCCAAAACTGTGCATTACCTTTAAGGTATCCTCGAAGTCAAAGTGCCAAGACGACGTGAATCCCAAGTTATTTATACCATTTATTATAATCTATCCGTTAAATGATTATAGGGTGAAAGGGTCATAGGTCAACTATTTAACAAAATAATACAAAGTTTCTTATCTTAAATGCTAACCAGGAGTTAAAAATAAATAAACATTTGAAACCATTGTTTGCATCATCATGATCAGCGTCACCATCAGAAACTTGCCGTTTGCTCTACAACCAGTTCATCTACTACTCAATTACTATTATAGTCTACACCCAGTCTATCTACTATCCACATGATATATTAATCATTTCGTCTTCTTATCATTTGGTTTAAGAACCATCAAGGCTTTACTTTTGGGTGTAATTTCCATTTGGTCTAATGTCTAATAAGTCTACTACATATATGGTCTATTGTTCATTTAGTCATATAACCAATAAGTTTAGTTCCCATCTTGTCTATTGCCCATTTCGTCTACTATAATCCATTGGTCTAATTATCATTAAAATATTATTATTTATGATAACATGATTATTGGACCATGTGGATAGTAGACGGGCTGGGTGTAGACTATATGGAAAGTATACGCACTAGTTTTAGACCAAACGGCTATAAACCGTCACCCTCTACTCTTGAAGGTATCAAGTGCGAAACCCACTTTTAGGAACATCGTGTAAAGTGTATACCACACAGAGAGCCATCGAGGTCACTGTGACAGGTGGCTATCTCATTAACTCAGCTCTCATTTAACATAAGAAAAAGAGGATCATGGGGGATCAACAGGCACCGATTGGGGAAGTTTTCTATATATAGGGAGCAAGTAGCTACAAGTATGGCAGTGTGCCTTTAAACGAATAACCGGAAACATAAATGCGGTAAATAAAAAACGGGGAAAAAGAAAAAGAAAAGAAAATGAGAAAATTGACGGATAACAAAAAAAGTAGAAAACATGTCCATCGAATATGTAATGTGTCTAAGTTAATTTTCCTTTGCTGAAAAATTGAATATAGATTGGATATGATTAATTATAAATCGTTTAATTAAAGTGCACCAAGCACCAAAACAAGATTTGCTTGTTATGTAACGGATACCCTATCGCTATACTGTATTTAAAATCTGAGCTTAAAATATTACTTCTAAAATGAGATCTTGCAATTTGAATACCTCTTAGTAAATACACATGTTAAACTATTTGACGCACGCATACGCATTCACATTGAACATATACACTACGACGCAAATAATGAATAAATATTGAAAACGGTAAGATTGGACGGATAACAAAAAAGTACAAAAACGGTCAAATATGTAGAGCGTCTGTAATTTCAAAAGTGTATTTCCCTTTCAAAGGATTTGATATAATTAGTTATAATCTGTGGATATGATTGGTTATCAATCTGCTCGAAGCCGAGAAGCAGAATCTACTGATTCAATGAGCACTACCGTATTTGAAGCGGAGAAAAGGGGTAAATGCCCACCTTTGACGCAGATACATCAAGAAAGCTTATAACATAACATAACATAAGCTTTTCCTCATTTTCCTTTCTTTCCTCTCTTTCCTTTTCTCCACTTTTCTTTCTTTCTTCTTCTTTCCTATTTGTCTCTCTTTTAGCCTCTTCTATCTGACATCAATTTTCTTCTTTCAACTGTACAGTATTATATACCATCTATATATGTACATGTACTAGCATACATGTATTTGTACTTCTTGGCATGCATAGCAGTGTTTCATATATGTAACAGTACTGAGCACAGGTGCAATATAAATAATGTACATTACAAAGCAATGTTTTGAATGAAATTGTATATGCATCATCTCATACTGAACTGTTCCTCTCTTCCACACACTCTCTCTCTCTCTCTCTATCTCTATCTATTTCCCTTTCCCTTTCTCCCTTTCTCTCTCCCTTCTCTCGCTCGTTCTCTCTCTTGTCTTTCCTCTTTGCCATCCAGTACGATGAACATTTAGTTTATGTCTGCTACTCAAAATAAACAGTTTTTATCTGGAATTGTTAACAATTGATGAAAAATTGATTTTAGATCTTTGCTGTGACTTGTTCTATTTATATGTTATATTACATTGATTGTTGTCATGTACATTTTCTGCTCTTTATTTAAGTTAGTATTGTCTGTTGGGAGCCAGAGGAGTACAAATAATCAAATAATTCCCCTGGCTCTCAACAGAGAGGTTAAATTATATTACATTGTTATGTTATTTATATTATTTGTAGTTACTGTCTATAATATGTTAATGTATCATATTTTATACAAATGTGAGCCGTAAGACGATTTTTATGCCTTCATTTTATTTTGTGCATGACAATAAAGAAATTCAAATCAATTCAATTCTTTCTGTTTTTTTTTCTAATATGCTTAATCATATGTTAAAGGCCAGGATACGGGAGCGTAATACCCATTGGCTCAGTGTTAGGTAGTGATCGCCAAGTTGCCTGTTTCACAAACGACTATATATATGTACCAACGCATGAACATCTTAAAAATGTATGATATCCGAGACTAACCCACGTGGACAAGGACATTGGTCAATCCTGAAAAATACGGTTAAAATAAAATATCAATCAATCAATCAATTTATCAATATATAATATTTAAAATCAATCATTCAATTATACATTAAATAAATATATCAATCAATTGATACATGAAGTCATAAATCAATCAATCAATCAATAAAAATCATTGTTCATCCTATAACGATGCTTGCAATACTCTTAAATGTTGATTCCATTTATTATTCATATTAACATCCAAGAACCTGGTAGAGGTGATGTGGTTATCATAGACGACAATGGTGTAAACTGTATAATAATGCCATCTTGAAGGTGGCTCGGTGCAAATCAACTTACAACCTTTCTTGTCAGAAGAAGAATCTTGATGCCCCTGTCACACCAACGAGACCGACACAAGGGCCCTGTTTCATAAAACTGGTTATCTATAACAACTTCCAAATTTCTATGACAAATTTGCTCTCAGCCAATCAGATGCCATGATTTCAGTAGCTTATAACAGTAGCTTGTAACTTGTTATCGATATCAAGTTTTATGAACAGGGCCCAGATTAAACAAAAACTTACATTACACCGAAAGGTGATGAGTGATGAGCAACTGACAATGTCTTTAGGAAGTAGATTCTATAGTGATGGTCCACTAAAATAATATTTCTTTGGAGAAAAGTTGTTTTAACAGAGGGTAAATGAAACTTATTTGAACTTCTACTTTCATAAGAATGAATTTCACCATTTACAAAGAACGTCTCGTTAAATGAAAATAAACATAAAGTGTGCAAGTTGCATATGATATAGAGACTTCACATTTAAAATATTCAATCGTTTATGCAAACATGAACTATGAGAAAGATATGGAGAATTTATTATTGCACGAACTGCCTTTTTTCTGTAAAACCACAAGGGAAATTACTGATGGAAAATCGAAGCTCAAATCCGTTATTAAATTGACTCATATGTTATCGGTTTTACATGGTTAGGTTTAATAGTAAATCTCATTACTTAACAAGGGGGGACTAGTATTAAAGTGGAGCATAACAAATAAAATAGAAAGGAAATGATGGCACAATTCCCATCTCCTTTTAAACACAATCCACGACTATTACGAGATGGTACACGGCCATTAAGTGAAGGTCTGGAGTTCCATAGACTTTCTTTTAGCAACTCATCAGGAACGGCCGAAACCCAATCAGGAGTGGAGCTTAGACAAGAGTCCAATTCGAGATCGGATAAAGATACAAGATTCTTGTTTTCGTGGTGAGAAGGAGTCAAACAGTTCACGCCCTGGACGCCAGATTGCAAAAGCCATCTCTGTAGAGTTGTCAATTCGCAGTCGCAGTGCCAAGGGTTTGGGTCGAGGTAGACCCTTTTGGAGAGTAGAGGAAAACTGGAAGGTTGAAGGGTCATCAAACGATTTCCACCTAGCCGAATAGTCAAGCTACTGCGTTTGATGAAAGCTGATTGTGCTATAAACTCAATTTTATTATGCTCGAGATTGATTTCATCAATACTTAAACATGATGTAAATGCATGTTGTGGAACGCCCTCAATGAAATTATCCTGAAGATCGATAAAGCGTACTCCTGACAATTTATCAAAAGGGTTTCCAGAAAGTGAGTCAATTAGATTATGACTCAAGTCGAGATTTCTGAGCAAAGGGGCATCGATTGAGGGTAAGACGGTTATTGCATTGCAGCAAAGTAGAAGAGAATATTCGAGGAATGGCAATGAAAACTGCAGAGACACATTGGGCTGCTGTCGAAATAGCGTCACATTGTTCATTTTAATATCCGAAGTCGAAAGGTTATAGCTATCAACCGTAATATCAGAACTTCTTAGTAGCGTATGTGAAAGTGAAAAAGACAGGAGACTCGAAATGATATCTGAGGAAAGTGATTTTAATGGATTTCCTTGAAGGTAGACCTTCTTTAACATACCACAATCGTTAAAGGCGTTTACGTTTATGGTAGTTATCTTGTTCCATCCAGCGTGTAATTCCCTCAACCAACACACCGTCTCGCAAAATAAGTCAATTTCTGTGCACTTCCTATTTTCAGGCAAATAATTGATATTATTATGGGAACATTTAAATACTTTTGTTCTTGTAGGAAGGGATATGTTATGCAATCGGTTATGATCGACAACAAGCTGCTCTAACTTCTTTCCAATCCAGTCTGGATGATCAATGCTTGTAATCAGATTGTGACTAACGTCCAATTCAAATAACTCTTCAGCCGAGCTCATGTTCAACTGATCCAATGACTTTAGTGTGATGTTTTGTAGGATGATGCGACCGTATTTAGAAATATCTTGAGCTGAAATTATGTTGATTTTGTTTGAACTGATATCAATGTCGAGCCAACTTTCCATATGTCCGAACTTAACAATTTCAATGTCATTATATTGCAAATCTAATTTGTGTAAGAGTGGCAAATGGGTTACATCGGGTGATGCGATGAGTTTGTTATGATTCAATTTGAGTATGGACAAATTTGGAGAACCATCAAATGCACCCAGTACAATAAACTTTATTTGATTATGGGAAAGATCGAGAAACTTGAGTAGATCCAACTGAATAAAGTCATCCACACTATCGAGATAATTACTAGATATGTACAATTGGTATAATTCCGTATTCTGATTTAAAGCAGTCCAATTGACGGTCCGAATCTTATTATTGGATAGCCCTAAAGAACTAAGGCTAGACAAGTTTCTGAGGAAGTTCGTGTCGCCTATCTGATTGTTGACCAGATTAAGATACCTAATTTGCATAGACGGGTTATCAATCCCACACCAATCGTCATGCTTGTTTCTTAGGATGATAAATTTAGTGATATTATTGTCCTGAAAGTCTATATGCCTTAGCATAGGAAATGAACAAGGGCTGAGGATTAGGTCTCCTGTTAGATTAGACTGTTTGATACTGAGTCTTCCTAAGCTTGGAGCTTGTGGAAAGTCATTGATGTCTCGAATTAAAGACCGTGTAATGTGTAATTTTTCGAAGAAAGTCACGTCCCAGTATAAAAGGTCTTTTATGGAACTAATTCCAGTACCGCTAAGTTTAAAGCGAGTTATTTGACTGGAGGAGGGTTCAGGTAAAATTGTCCTGTTTGCAAGATCTAATTCTTATAACGTCATGCTCTTAGGCCAGTGTAAAATCTGTATCGCATGGATAGGGTTACCTGGTAAAATAAGGTATTTGAGGCGAGTCAGGTTAGTTAGATCAGGAAGCAACCTGATCAAGTTTTTACTAACGTCAATAAAAATGATGCGATGAGCCGACTTCATTTCATGAATATCGAACACCCGGAGATTTGATGATCTAGCCACAACGTTGCTTACAGGAAGTGTTAGGTTCGATAGACCTACAATGAAATTGTTCGACATGCTGATTTGAGCTTCACGTGCGCTGTTGAACGCTGGTACCTGTTGACAGTCACAATTGACCTGTTGAATGAAATTAAAGTCAAGATTGACGCTCCTAATAGGTGGAATTGCAAAGATATCGACTAATGAATTTTCATTTAACTGGAGTATGGACAGCCGAGAAAGGCCAGAAAACGCTCGTGGCTCTATGGTAGATATGAAATTCGCTTTTAGGCGCAGAACTGTTAGGGTCGACAAGAGATAGAAGGCATCATTTTCGATGGTGGTGAGCAAGTTATGAGATAGGATGAGATTTTCTGTTGTTGATGGAAAATGACCTACCGTAGGGACGGATGTGAGATACCGAGTGTTGCAGTCGACTTCATTAAACATCGAACAGGTACATGTATGCAGGCATACGGAATGGTCCAGCCCTGGCAACATGAATGCAGGAGAAACAAGAAGACATAGGACTATCGTAAGGCGCAGGCCTTCAAGTCTGAAGGGATACCACGGTTCCATTGTAATCTGAGTAACATTCAATCAAAACACTGAACTGATCTTCATGAGGTCTTCTGATGCATCCACCAACTCAAAGTGCTTGGAGAATCTGTTCTCACGTCCTTTATACAATTGTATCAGCAATTTTAAGGGGAGTTACTGATGATGCCAATGCAATTTAGACTGGTCTGATTAGAGACCACTGCTCATTCCAGTCAATCAATTCATATGCAATCCGAGAATTCTCTCCTTATATTTAAATTAATATCAAGAAGATAATCCCAAGTCGGTTATAGCCCTTCTTATAAAGAGACTCGTATGAAATTAAAAACAATCATTTACAAAAATATATTATAATCGGACGATGAAGTGGACGGGTCAAAAAATGCCCTCTCGAATATGTAATTTATAATTCCGAAAGTAATTGTCCTTTTAAAGGATTAGATTTGATGAGTTCTAATCTAAAGATCTTTGGAAGTTCTATCTGCAATAAGGGAAACAAATCTACCAAGTAAAAGCACTAGAGTATTTGAAAGGAAGGAGTGTTTGTAATCCCTCCTGACCGATTTCCTTTTAATTATATAGGTCGCCGATCATTTTCATTTACTAATTTGAAATTCGACAAACCCTAATTTGCTCCTGAAAACCAACATTTAAACCGACATTTTAATGGAAGACGGTTATATTAGGTATTAAAGGAAACCTTAACCCAAAGAATAAGTGTAGGTATTCAGAAAAATGAGATGTATTCCTGCTCTTTGATGTACAATATCCCTTACGAAAATGTACAAGATGAATATAAATGAAGATATTCCTGGCATGATGTGATGCCTTTCAGCATGATATGGGCGCAGCCATTTTCTTGAAAATGTGACGTACCTGTTAAAGTTGTACATGTATCATGCACCAAGCTTTAGTTGGAAAGAATTTTTAAATCAATAACGAAACCTTTACTTTTCAATTAAAAACAGTAATAACTGAGATGATGGAAATTATATTAGGTGAAAAATAAATAATAGGGGCACAATTGTATTACAAAATTCATTTATAAATACTACACTATAGCAGTTAACAAATCTATTTCATTTATGAGAAACCTTCTCCCCAGAAGAGCACTAACCTTTTTATGCAATTTGAATTCTGGCAATTATATTACAAAGGATAATAGCAGGTGAATGAAATGCTTCATCACAACACACGTCTGGGAAAGAAGCATCCATAAATTTGAATACATTTACTTGGTAAACGACTTCGCATAGTACGTCACATTATGAAGAAAATGGCGATGCCCATATCGTGCTGAGAAACTGTACTTTATTTTTACTTTATACCTCTCTCATACACTTTGGTGGGGAATCTTGTAGATTTATGGGCAATAATATAATAAATCTCTCAGAATAAGTAAAGTTATTACTTGGGGTTCGGAGGCGATTTTTTTTTCTTCCCAAATACCTATGAGCGTAAAATCCTGCCTCCTGATTGGTTCAGAGGTATACACATCATGAATATTCATGAGCTGAGCTCACAGCACTGTGGCTGAGCTGCAAATGCCTGGTTTAAGTATTACGCATGCGCGTGGACTTCAGTTTCGCTGGCCGTTTAGGGTGTACAAAATGTATGTGAGCTGTGGTGTGAGGGGATTTTTATTGGGGGGAAGGGGGGTGTCTGTGTGTTTGTGAACATTTCTGGTTGTTCTGGTGCATGTTTGGTTTGTATAGTTTTCCACATCCCAAAATTTAATCAGATCACTGGCACCTCTAACGTTAGGCCAAATAAAATAAAAAAACATGTTTAGCGTCCTGTTTTTTCAAAAAATAGGAAGGAGGAGGCCCTTTTTTTTTCTTTCTTTTTTCTTTCAAAATGGCCGCTCGGTACAATTTCCCTGACAGTCGGGCTATTTTTCAAGATGGCCGCCGACATTTTTTTTTTTTTTTTTTTTAATCAGAAATAGATACATTTTAGCAGCGTTTTTCATGTTTTTTGTTCATTAAAAAAATAAATAAAATATCAACAAAATCAACAACAACAAACAAAAAATAATAATAATAATATTTTTTTTAAAATAGGAGGCGGCCCCAAAAAAGAAAAAAAAAATCGCATCCCGGAGTGGGGGGGGGGGGGGGCAGGAGTCCAGAATCTGGCCTATTTTAATTTTAATGATTTCCATCACAGCGACCTCCCCGGCCCCTACTTGCTGCCAGCCGGAGATGACGTGAACCCCGAATGTCTACGTCCGTCGAAAGGCTGGGCGTACGAGTTCGTTGATGATGCCATGTTTCGTGGCTTGAGGCAAGTTAGTGTAGATCATATTAGAAATGGAGAGACAAAATGTAAGAACCGGCCAGATTCTGGACTACAGACGGTCCGACATTTAATTTCCGGCGACTTATATCTTCGGCTTTATTGTATGATTTTGTTTGTATCAGAAGCCCGGAGTGGGGAGTACTCAAATATCAAGACTATTACGGTGATGCAGAGGCGGCAGGGCGACTTACAAAAATGAAAGTGCGGGGGGGGGGCACCAACAAAAAAGGACACTTTAAATACTGGGGAAAGGGGCACAAAGCGAAAATATACATTTTTTTAGACATTGGTTTATACCCCTATATCGTGATTACATTATCAGGGATGATTTCAATATTTGTTTCTCTGTATACATCATATAAGATATTGATTAAAGTGTAAATTCAAAGAAAATCAGAAATATGTCAACTAATGTATCACTAGAAACTGGTAAGCTAACAGATGGCCATCGTACAAGTTTTAGGTCAACTACATATCTGGATTTATAAAAATAAAAAATACAACCACCTCCATAGCAGCTGGGATATACGAGAGATTCGCCAGAATAATAACGATGTTTTAATGACGTCACAATATGGACCAATAATGCCCAAGCAGACGACATCCCATAAAGAATGAACATAATTGCAAAGCTATTATTTCTCAAATAAAATGAGTTTAGTGTATATAAATATAATTAGATTTCAAACCATTCAAAAAAAGATATGACCCGATTCTGATAACTAAAATCTTTTGCTTGTAAATACACAGGATAGGGATTAATTAACAATCAAAGAAACCAGATTTTCAAATTGAAAAACCCCCGGAATGATATTAAGGACGGCATTTGTTCCCTCTTGAAACGCCGAACATACCGAGGTGTGTGCAGCTGAATATACGATGGCGTCTTATTTTGTTTACAAGCGACAGATTCCTTTATTTTTGTATTGCTGCATTTGTCATCAAAATCAAACCATGCGCAGGGTGTATAGTGAGGCAATAGATTATACATTTAGCCTGACGGTAGTGAAATAAGAGAAAGAACTCAAGAGAAGATGGAAAAACAGGCACTGAAAATGTGTGTCATGGGACATCGTCTGCTTGTGCGAATCATGTCCATACTGTGATCTCACACATCTCAGAAGCGTTCGGAGAGCTCTTCAGGTGCTATGCCGGGTCTGTATTTAAGCGATTTGTAATTTATAATAATCATTACTTCGAATGTTTCCAAGCATTGAATTTTGATAACCTTTTCGTATCAAAGTTTAAACTTTGCAATAATGAAAATAAAGTTAGTTTTTTAAATCAATGAATATCTTCTTTATTAGCATTTACTTTGCAGTTGGGTGTGATGGTCTGAAAATTAATTTGCGAGAGAGTAAAGCGAGCTAGGAATATTTTTAAGATTTGTGAGGTCGCAGTGCGAATAATTACATCTTATAAAGAAAAAACACAAGCCTGCTGGGGTTATAAGCACATTCTCATAATGGAAGACTGAAAAGACCGTTGATAATAAGTTACTTAATTATAATATCTGTAACCGCGAGCGTAGCGAGCGAGCTTTGGGGAAAATTGCTCTTAGTCGCTCGAAATTAGGGGCACGTTTAGTGATTAGAGGAAAAGAGGACACTTATCGAAATGGTTAAGACACTTATAAGAAAAGAAAATGAGCACGTGTAATTATCAAAGGTGAAATGGGGCACTTCTTACACCTAAAAAAGAGGCACGCACCAGGGATGAAAAGGGATTTTATAAGAATGGGAAATGGGCATTTGTCGACGGAAAAGAGGCACCCATCAGAAATTGAAAAGGGGCGCTTCTCGTACCTGAAAAGGGGAACTTACTAGAGATTAAAAAAGACACTTTTGAGGATAGAAAATGGACATTTATTGCAGAGGAAAATGGGAACTTGTCAAAGGAAAAGGGGTACGTGTCAAAATAAAATCAGAGGTGGAAAGGTGAATGGGCATTAATTAAGTAAAAAGGGGCACTTTGGGGGTAATTGAAAAGGTGGGGGGCGCCGCCTCTGCGGGGATGTGCCGCTCTAATGGGTCGCTTTTTCACAAAATATCACTAAATATGGGTCCGTTTTTCCAAAGTTTTCCCCAAAATTTCGGGTGTTTGCATAGCGTTTGGTGTTAGCATGGTTTGCATTCGTTGCACCGTTTGCGACTTAATATTAAGCCCTATTTATCTTAATTGACGTTTTCTTAAATTATGAGAGAAAGCAAACGAATCGTTGTACTGTTCTTGACTCTTAACCCTAACTTATCTGAATTTAGTTTTCACCCCTCCCGCACGAATCGCGGAAGCTTAGACGTTTCCTTAAATTATTAGAGAAAGAAGACGATTCGTTGTACCGTTCTTGACTCGTTTAAATGAAGTTGTCGTTTCATCCAAATATAGAGAAGTAAAGACGATTTGTCGTCCCGTTGTTGACTCTTAATCCTTGTTTGAATTTAGTTTCCCCGAAAATGTTAAACCTCTGATTTCTTTATAGGAAAGTGAAACTTGAAGTTGTAGTCACTCTCGAAGTCGTCACAGCGGATTAAAAGTCACCGTTCGTAAGGAAAACAACTTGTCGGCCGACCGACAATATACATCTCACCGACTTCAAACTTCTGAATTGATATAGTACACGAGGATCGAACAAGAATACCGACACAGCTGACCCGACACAGCAACATATTTACCCGGGTCTTTCTTGCTCCCTCGACGAGACGACTCCATCCAACAACCCCCTCTCTCTTTTACTCCCACTACTCCTCTCTCAGGCTCTTATCTCCCCTTTTGTTTCCCTTTTCTCTTTTTTCTTCTTTTTTTCCTTTTCTTTCTTTTCTTTCTTTTCTTTTCTTTCCTCTCCTCCCTCTTTTTCTTTTTCTCTTTCTTTCTTCTCTCTTCTTTCCTTTCTTTTCCTTTCTTTCCTTTCTTTTCCTTTGTTTCTTTTCCTTTCCTCTTCTTTTTTTCTTTTCTTTCCCTTTCCGTCTCTTTTTCCCCCTCCCCCTTTCCTCTTTTTACCCGACCGCAGCGCAATTTTACCGACAATATCCTGACAGGTGGGGGTGTTGCAATCCCCACACCCCCCCCCCCCCCTTTGGAGACGCCCCTGCACGTATGAAAGGATTAGGTGATTTGGCTTGAAACATAATATATAAAATAATTCAAAATTGGAATTATTTCCATAACTGGCATTACAATAAATCTCCATATATCTTCCTGAGCCTCTAAGCAAATTAAAATTATTTTCATTAGGGTTTTCATGCCTCCGACTTTAATAGCTGTATAGATCAAGTGCATCTACAGACTTAAAATTATTTCATAAAAAGCTGTATTTTTCAGGATAGTTCTAGGAAAAAGAGAAAAGAAAGCATTTTAAAGCTCATCAAAATTCCACTTGACTCGGGAAAGTTGAAATCCAAGATGGCGTCCATTTACCCGCCTTCCAAAAAATGGTGAATAGTTATAAATGCCCCCCCCCCCCCCCCATGATGACTCTGCAACCAAAAAGAAAGAAACATATGACATAATTATGTTTAATGAATATATTCAGAAACAATCAAAAACGTAATCGTGCTGAAGTTCAGTTCAAGCTATATTTACTTATTTCATAACCGAAGAGAAAATTAATTGTACAGAATAGTAGAAAAAGCAACGAATACGATCTTTTCGTCTTGCACTATTCAGAGCCTCATCAATTATTGTCTGATTTCGGCGGTCTGTTCAATCTTGCGATTTACTTTGATGAGTGCATGCAAGACGAAAAGCTTTAGTTTGTCTGTATTCGTTATCTCATAACTATGAAAAGGTTATTACAGGAGTGTCGTGGTCGAGTGGTTTAAGACACTTGACTGGAGATGCGAAGGTCTAGGGTTCGAATCCCGACACGGCACTAATATCCTTTGGCAAGATATTTACCTGCACTTGCTACTCTCCACCCAGGTGTTAAATGGGTACCCGGTAGGATGCGAACGTTCATGTGGTTGGATTAGCAAGTGTGCGCTTGTAGATTGGTGACTGGCTGGAATTCTCCCCCAGGGAGTGGAAAATATGCATACATTGTGTGCGGGTAAGCCTGAATCCCATGACCGGGGTAATAATATATCTGTAAAGCGCTTAGAAACATCGTTGTGTCGATGTATTGGGCGCTATTTAAAAGCGGAATATTATTGTATTATTATTAAACCCTCCCCCCTCCCGCCCCGCCAAGAAATCATTGGGAATGCATATTCTCCATTGCAAGAATGTGGGGTATCGTCACATGGTGAGTTCGGTAAAGTACCCCCCCCCCACACACACACACACACACGTTTGTGGACAGAGGAAAGAATAGATGCATTTCCTCCGTTTATCAAATCCTGGAAACTGGCCTGTAAAAATCAACTTTCTCTAGGGTTAGCCATATTTGTCGGCTTATGGAAATACTTTTTTTCTTAGGCCATAATGTTCTTACATGGATTTAACTCTTTTTCGCATCTCCTGTACTTTGTATGACTTTCTTTTAATGATTCCTCAATTTTATCTCTCTCTCACTATCTCTCTCTCTCTCTCTCTCTCTGTATATATATATATATATATATATATAAATATATCACTTACATCCTCGTTTCTCTTCCTCTTTTTTGTGGTTATACAAAACTTATATATCTCCCCCACTATGAAACATCACTCTCTCGCACACGCGCAAGCCCACCCCCTCTCTTTCTCCCGTCTCTCTCACTCTCTCGCTCATCCCCTACTCTATCTCTCTCTTTCTCTCTCTCTCTCTCTCTCTCTCTCCGTCTCTCTCACTCTCTCTCACTCATAATTCTCCCGTTGGTAAAATAAAAAAGAAAGCTTGAGACACAGATTGTACTACATGTACATTTAGTACGTAATGAATTTTTCAATTTGAAGATATGTTTCCATCTTTCTAAATCTCAAGCGTTGGAGATAAAAATATATGACTTTCATGACATTTTAGAATACTGACAAGAACATAACGTTATATAAACTTCCTAAAATGATTTTTTTTTTGTTTTTTTTTGTTTGTTGTCCTTTTACTTCTTTCATGGATTCAAATTACACAATAAATATCATTGATTAATAAATTTAGAAGAGAGATTTATATTTCAAAAAAGAAAATGACAAGCTATATGTATTAATTGAACAAGATCTACGAATATTATGTTATGGAGTAAAGCCTCGGTTACAAATGCCATTACGAACTGCTACGAACGCCGTACGAACGATTTTCAGACAATGGAAATTCGGGAAAACAATGGAAAAACAGGGAGATTCGTACGAAATTATCGTTCGTACGAACCTTTGTGACCGTAGCATTAGGGACAAAAACTTTACATCAAACGCGGTGTACAGATTAAGAATAATTTTGTGTCTGTGACAACTAAATTTTGTTGTCATAATTTTATAAAGTTTGTATATTTCAAAACATATTTCATGAAAGGTGAGAAATAAAATAAGAGTTTTGAGCCTAAATTATAGCCTACAAGATATACAAATAATTATCTTTTCAGAATTGATTCAGGGGCGGCGATCCTAGGGGGAGGGGGACACGTCCCCCTTCAATTTCTAAGGGGAATTGTCCCGCCCCCCGCCCCCCCCCCCGAAAATTTGAAAAAGTGCAAAAAAAAATGTATTGCGAATACTGACTAAAGACTGCAACAAACTTTTAGGCTCTGGTGGGCCCAAGCGTGCTAGAGAGACTAATAACAATGCAAAAGTCTTCTCGCTTGGTCGCTATGCTCCCTCGCATAACACCCTTCCAAATGTACAAGTAAATATTGTAGACAATCTGTATTCCGATGGTATCACGTCCCTGCTTGAATTATAGTTATCAATAATATTTATTCTATTTTTTTTTGTGCACAAAAAAATGAAGATTTTGTATTTAAGCATGTTTAGTTTTTGTTTAAATTGTGCAGTTATTGTGCAAACAAGGGCACTGCGCAAATATGGGCATTAATGCCAAAATAAGCTCTTACTTGCTGCAAGTCTGCAAGCTTCTTATAGCAATTAAAAACCTACAAAACATGAAAATATCATGGACTGTGTGCAGTTAGAACTGTTTAGCAAGTAATAAATAACCATCAGATTCGAGTCCTTAGTGACTGTCTTCTATGTCACACCGTCTGCCGACAGCCAACAGGACATTTCAATCTATATATACATCAAATGGATGTGACTAACCTTAACGCCTTCCCAGCTCCTAGCGGGTAACCCTATACATTCGCTCCAGCGACAATCACTCTGGTGACGTAGGCCTATGTTCCAGGATTTATTTTCATCAATAATTGGTTTGGGATTGGGTTCTGGGGCCCCTTTCATAAAACTTGTTATCGATAACAAATGCTACATTTATATGACAAATTTGCTCTTAGGCAATCAATTGCCACGATTTCAATAGCTTTTAACAGTTATTGCAACTTTTTATTGATAACAAATTTTATCAAACATGGCCGCAGCATACCCAGAAACTTTCCA
This sequence comes from Strongylocentrotus droebachiensis, assembly GCA_035222895.1. Classification (NCBI taxonomy): domain Eukaryota; kingdom Metazoa; phylum Echinodermata; class Echinoidea; order Camarodonta; family Strongylocentrotidae; genus Strongylocentrotus; species Strongylocentrotus droebachiensis. Next base: position 28,276 of record JAVYIG010006787.1, read on the forward strand.
AAGCATACAACTTTTGAGTGGTCGAGATTTTTTGAAAGTGTTGTGCCACATAATGGCAAAAGAAAATTATTTTAACTTCTTGTTTCATAAGAATTAATTTCAGCATTTACAAAGAATATCTCATTAAATATCTCATGGCAGCTGCTTCTTCTTTCAAATAAGCATACATTATGCAAGTTGTAAATGATATAGAGACTTCAGATTTAAATATTCAATCGCTTATACAAAGGTGCACTACGAGCAAGATCTGGAGAACTTGTTATAGCACGAACTGCCTTTTTCTGTAAAACAACGATTGAAAATCACTGATGGACAATCGAAGCTCAAAACTGGTATTATATTGGCTCATATATTATCGCTTTTACATGGCTTGGTTTAATGATTGATTGATTGATTGATTCTTATTCGACAAGCTTCCAACATACAACAATATACAATATACAATAATAACAGATCAAAAATAAGTCAGCTTGAACAGGATAACCCACGAAAGCTCAAGAGCTTATTTCCAGTGGGTCCCATATTACTTAAAAAGAGGTATTCAGTAAGCGGAGCATAATAAATAAATTTAAAAAAAGGGAAATTAAGGCACAATTCCCAGCTCCTTTTACGCACAATCCACGACTGATACGAGATGGTACAAGGCCATTAAGTGAAGGTCTGGAATTCCACAGACTTTCTTCTGGCAACTCATCAGGAACAACAGAAACCCAGTCAGGAGTGGACTTAAGACAAGAGTCCAGTTCGAGATCGGATAAAGATACAAGATTCTTGTTTTCGTGGTGAGAAGGAGTCACACAGTTCACGCCCTGGACGCCAGATTGCAAAAGCCATCGCTGGAGGGTTGTCAATTCGCAGTCGCAGTGCCAAGGGTTTGGGTCGAGGTAGATCCTTTTGGAGAGTAGAGGAAAACTGAATGGTTGAAGGGTCATCAAACGATTTCCACCTAGCCGAATAGTCAAGCTACTGCGTTTGATGAAAGCTGATTGTGCTATAAACTCAATTTGATTATGCTCCAGATTGATTTCATCAATACTTAAACATGATGTAAATGCATGTTGTGGAACGCCCTCAATGAAATTATCCTGAAGATCGATAGAGCGTATTCCTGACAATTTTTCAAAAGGGTTTCCAGAAAGTGAGTCAATTAGGTTATGACTCAAGTCGAGATTTCTGAGCAAAGGGGCATCGATTGAGGGTAAGACGGTTATTGCATTGCAGCAAAGTAGAAGAGAATATTCGAGGAATGGCAATGAAAACTGCAGAGATACATTGGGCTGCTGCCGAAATAGTGTCACATTGTTCATTTTAATATCCAAAGTCGAAAGGTTATAGCTCTCAACCGTAATATCAGAACTTCTTAGTAGCGTATGTGAAAGTGAAAAAGACAGGAGACTCGATATGATATCTGAGGAAAGTGATTTTAATGGATTTCCTTGGAGGTAGACCTTCTTTAACATACTGCAATTGTTAAAGGCGTTTACGTTTATGGTAGTTATCTTGTTCCACCCAGCGTGTAATTCCCTCAACCAACACACCGTCTCGCAAAATAAGTCAACATCTGTGCACTTCCTATTTTCAGGCAAATAATTAATATTATTATGGGAACATTTAAATACTTCTGTTCTTGTAGGAAGGGATATGTTATGCAATCGGTTATGATCGACAACAAGCTGCTCTAACTTCTTTCCAATCCAGTCTGGATGATCAATGCTTGTAATCAGATTGTGACTAACGTCCAATTCAAATAACTCTTCAGCCGAGCTCATGTTCAATTGATCCAATGACTTAAGTGTGATGTTTTGTAGGATGATGCGACCGTATTTAGAAATATCTTGAGCTGAAATTCTGTTGATTTTGTTCGAACTAATATCAATGTCGAACCAACTTTTCATATGTCCGAACTTAACAATTTCAATGTCATTACATTGCAAATATAATTTGTGTAAGAGTGGCAAATGGGTTACGTCGGGTGATGCGATGAGTTTGTTATGATTCAGTTGGAGCATGGACATATTTGGAGAACCATCAAATGCACCCAGTACAATAAACTTTATTTGATTATGGGAAAGATCGAGAAACTCGAGTAGACCCAACTGAATAAATTCATCAACACTATTGAGATAATTACCAGATATGTACAATTTATATAATTCCGTATTCTGATTTACAGCAGTCCAATTGACGGTCCAAATCTTGTTATGGGATAGCAATAAAGAACTAAGGCTCGACAGGTTTCTGAGAAAATTCGTGTCGCCTATCTGATTGCTGACCAGATTTAGATGCCTAATTTGCATAGATTGGCTATCAATCCCGCACCAATCGTCATGCTTCTTTCTTAGGATGATAAATTTAGTGATATTATTGTCCTGAAAGTCTATATGGCTTAGCATAGGAAATGAACAAGGGCTGAGGATTAGGTCTCCTGTTAGATTAGACTGCCTGATATTTAGTGTTTCTAAATTTGGAGCTTGTGGAAAGTCATTGATGTCGCAAATTAAAGATCGTGTAATGTGTAATGATTCGAAGAAAGTCACGTCCCAGTATAAAAGGTCTCTTATGGAACTAATTCCAGTACCGCTAAGTTTAATGCGAGTTATTTGACTGGAGGAGGGTTCAGGTAAGATTGTCCTGTTTGCAAGATCTAATTCTAATAACGTCATGCTCTTAGGCCAGTGTACAATCTGTATCACATGGATAGGGTTACCTGATAAAATAAGGTATTTGAGGCGAGTCAGGTTAATTAGATCAGGAAGCAACCTGATAAAGTTTTTACTAACGTCAATAAAAATGATGCGATGAGCCGACTTCATTTCATGAATATCGAACACCCGGAGATTTGATGATCTAGCCACAACGTTGCTTACAGGAAATGTTAGGTTCGATAGACCTACAATGAAATTGTTCGACATGCTGATTTTAGGTTCACGTGCGCTGCTGAACGCGGATACCTGTTGACAGTCACAATAGACCTGTTGAATGAAATTAAAGTCAAGATTGACGCTCCTTATAGGTGGAATTGCAAAGATATCTACTAATGAATTTTCACTTAACTGGAGTATGGACAACAGAGAAAGTCCAGAAAACGCTCGTGATTCTATGGTCGATATGAAATTCGCATTAAGGCGCAGAACTGTTAAGGTCGACAAGAGATAGAAGGCATCATTTTCGATGGTGGTGAGCAAGTTACGAGATAGGATGAGATTTGTTGTTGTTGGTGGAAAACGACCTACCGCAGGGACAGACGTGAGATACCGAGTCCCGCAGTTGACTTCATTAAACATCGAACAGGTACATGTCTGCAGGCATACGGAATGGTCCAGCCTAGGCGACATGAATGCAGGAGAAACAAGAAACCATAGGACAAGCGTAAGGCGAAGGCCCTCAAACCTGAAGGGATACCACGGTTCCATTGTAAACTGAGTATCATTCAATCAAAACACTGAACTGATCTGATTTCGGCGGTCTATTCAATCTTGCGATTTACTTTGATGAGTGCATCAAAGACGAAAAGCTTTAGTATGTCTGTATTCGTTTCTATTTCATAACTATGAAAAGGTTATAGTGTGGTTGTCGAGTGGTTTAAGACACTTGACTGGAGATGCGAAGGTCGAGGGTTCGAATCCTGACACGGCACTTATATCCTTTGGCAAGATATTTACCTGCACTTGCTACTCTCCACCCAGGTGTTAAATGGGTACCCGGTAGGATGCGAAAGTTCATGTGGTTGGATGAGCAGCAAGTGTGCGCTTGTAGATTGGTTACTGGCTGGAATGCTCCCCAGGGAGAGGAAAATGTGCATACATTGTGTGCGGGTAAGCCTGAATCCGATGACCGAGGTAATAATATATCTGTAAAGCGCTGAGGCACATCGTTGTGTCGATGTATTGGGCGCTATATAAAAGCGGAATATTATTTTATTATTATTAAACCCTCCCCCCTCCCGCCCCGCCAAGAAATCATTGGGTATGTATATTCTCCATTGCAAGAATGTGGGGTATCGTCACATGGTGAGATCGGCAAAGTACCCCCCCCCCCCCCCCACGTTTGTGAGCAGAGGAAAGAATAAATACATCTCCGTTTATCAAATCCTGGAAACTGGCCTGTAAAAATCAACTTTCTCTATGGAAAGACTTTTTTTCTATATATCACTTGCATTTCCGTTTCTCTTCCTCTTTTTTGTGGTTAATATATCTCCCCCACTATGAAACATCTCTCTCTTTCGCGCGCGCGCGCGCGCCCATCCCATCTCTTTCTCCCGTCTCTCTCTCTCTCTCTCTCTCTCTCGCTCATCCCCTACTCTATCTCTCTCTTCCTCTCTCTCTCTCTCTCTCTCTCTCATCTCTCTCTCTCTCATCTCTCTCTCTCTCTCTCTCTCGCTCATCTCTCCCTCTCCCTGTCTATCTCACTCTCTCGCTTACCCCCACCCCCTCTACTATCTCGCTTCCTCTCTCCGTCTCTCTCACTCTCTCTATCTCTCACTCATAATTCTCCCCCATGGTAAAATAAAAAAGAAAGCATGAGACACAGATTGAACTACATGTACATTTAGTACGTAATGACTTTTTTAATTTGAAGATATGTTTCCATCTTTCTTAATCTCAAGCGTTGGAGACAGAACTAAATGACTTTCATGACATTTAAGAAGACTGACAAGAACATAACGTTATTTAAACTAACTTCCTAAAATGATTTTTTTTTTTCTTTTACTTCTTTGATGGATTCAAATGACACAATAAATAGCATTGATTGATGAATTTAGAAGAGAGACTAATATTTTAGAAAAGAAAATGACAAGCTATATGTATTAATTAAACATGATCTAAGAACCATGACATATGTTATAAAGTTAGGGGAAAAAACATGACATCAAACACTTTGTACGGATTAAGAATAATGTTGTGTCTGTGAAAACTAAATTTTGTTGTCATAATTTTATAAAGTTTGTATATTTCAAAACATAGTTCATGAAAGGTGAGAAATAAAATAAGAGTTTTGGGCCTAAATTATAGCCTACAAGATATACAAATAATTATAATTTTAGAATTGATTCAGGGGTGGCGATCCTGGGGGAAGGAGGGACACGTCCCCCCTCAATTTTTAAGGGGGATTGTACCGCCCCCCCCCCCGAAAAAATTGATAAAGTGCAAACAAAAATGTATTGCGAATACTGACTAAAGACTACAACAAACTTTAAGGGTCTGGTGGGCCCAAGAATGCAAGAGAAACTTATAACAATGCAAAAGTTTTCTCGCTTGGTCGCTATGCTCCCTCGCATAATATCCTTCAAAATGTAAATATTGTAGACAATCTGTATTCCGTTGGTATCACGTCTCTGCTTAAATTATAGTTATCAATAATATTTAATCCTTTGTTTGGTGCACCCAAAAATGAAGATTATGTATTCAAGCATGTTTTGTTTTGTTAGAATTGTGCAGTTATTGTGCAAACAAGGGCACTGCGTAAATATATGGGCATTCATGCCAAAATAAGCTCTTACTTGCTGCAAGTCTGCAAGCTTCTTATAGCAATTAAAGACCTACCAAACATGAAAATATCATGGATTGTGTGCAGTTAGAACTGTTTAGCAAGTAACAAATAACCGTCAGATTCGAGTCCTAAGGGACTGTCTTCTATATCACACCGTCTGCTGACAGCCAACAGGACATTTCAATCTAAATACGAGCAAGATCTGGAGAACTTGTTATAGCACGAACTGCCTTTTTCTGTAAAACAACGATTGAAAATCACTGATGGAAAATCGAAGCTCAAAACTGGTATTATATTGGCTCATATATTATCGCTTTTACATGGCTTGGTTTAATGATTGATTGATTGATTGATTCTTATTCGACAAGCTTCCAACATACAACAATATACAATATACAATAATAACAGATCAAAAATAAGTCAGCTTGAACAGGATAACCCACGAAAGCTCAAGAGCTTATTTCCAGTGGGTCCCATATTACTTAAAAAGAGGGATTTAGTAAGCGGAGCATAATAAATAAATCAAAAAAAGGGAAATTAAGACACAATTCCCAGCTCCTTTTAAGCACAATCCACGACTGATACGAGATGGTACAAGGCCATTAAGTGAAGGTCTGGAATTCCACAGACTTTCTTCTGGCAACTCATCAGGAACAACAGAAACCCAGTCAGGAGTGGACTTAAGACAAGAGTCCAGTTCGAGATCGGATAAAGATACAAGATTCTTGTTTTCGTGGTGAGAAGGAGTCACACAGTTCACGCCCTGGACGCCAGATTGCAAAAGCCATCGCTGGAGGGTTGTCAATTCGCAGTCGCAGTGCCAAGGGTTTGGGTCGAGGTAGATCCTTTTGGAGAGTAGAGGAAAACTGAATGGTTGAAGGGTCATCAAACGATTTCCACCTAGCCGAATAGTCAAGCTACTGCGTTTGATGAAAGCTGATTGTGCTATAAACTCAATTTGATTATGCTCCAGATTGATTTCATCAATACTGAAACATGATGTAAATGCATGTTGTGGAACGCCCTCAATGAAATTATCCTGAAGATCGATAGAGCGTATTCCTGACAATTTTTCAAAAGGGTTTCCAGAAAGTGAGTCAATTAGGTTATGACTCAAGTCGAGATTTCTGAGCAAAGGGGCATCGATTGAGGGTAAGACGGTTATTGCATTGCAGCAAAGTAGAAGAGAATATTCGAGGAATGGCAATGAAAAGTGCAGAGATACATTGGGCTGCTGCCGAAATAGCGTCACGTTGTTCATTTTAATATCCAAAGCCGAAAGGTTATAGCTCTCAACCGTAATATCAGAACTTCTTAGTAGCGTATGTGAAAGTGAAAAAGACAGGAGACTCGATATGATATCTGAGGAAAGTGATTTTAATGGATTTCCTTGGAGGTAGACCTTCTTTAACATACTGCAATTGTTAAAGGCGTTTACGTTTATGGTAGTTATCTTGTTCCACCCAGCGTGAAATTCCCTCAACCAACACACCGTCTCGCAAAATAAGTCAACATCTGTGCACTTCCTATTTTCAGGCAAATAATTAATATTATTATGGGAACATTTAAATACTTTTGTTCTTGTAGGAAGGGATATGTTATGCAATCGGTTATGATCGACAAAAAAATGCTCTAACTTCTTTCCAATCCAATATGGATGATCAATGCTTGTAATCAGATTGTGACTAACGTCCAATTCAAATAACTCTTCAGCCGAGCTCATGTTCAATTGATCCAATGACTTAAGTGTGATGTTTTGTAGGATGATGCGACCGTATTTAGAAATATCTTGAGCTGAAATTCTGTTGATTTTGTTCGAACTAATATCAATGTCGAACCAACTTTTCATATGTCCGAACTTAACAATTTCAATGTCATTACATTGCAAATATAATTTGTGTAAGAGTGGCAAATGGGTTACGTCTGGTGATGCGATGAGTTTGTTATGATTCAGTTGGAGCATGGACAAATTTGGAGAACCATCAAATGCACCCAGTACAATAAACTTTATTTGATTATGGGAAAGATCGAGAAACTCGAGTAGACCCAACTGAATAAATTCATCAATACTATTGAGATAATTACCAGATATGTACAATTTATATAATTCCGTATTCTGATTTAAAGCAGTCCAATTGACGGTCCAAATATTGTTATGGGATAGCAATAAAGAACTAAGGCTCGACAGGTTTCTGAGAAAATTCGTGTCGCCTATCTGATTGCTGACCAGATTTAGATGCCTAATTTGCATAGATTGGCTATCAATCCCGCACCAATCGTCATGCTTCTTTCTTAGGATGATAAATTTAGTGATATTATTGTCCTGAAAGTCTATATGGCTTAGCATAGGAAATGAACAAGGGCTGAGAATTAGGTCTCCTGTTAGATTTGACTGTTGGATACTGAGTCTTCCTAAGTTTGGAGCTTGTGGAAAGTCATTGATGTCGCAAATTAAAGATCGTGTAATGTGTAATGATTCGAAGACATCCACGTCCCAGTAAAGAAGGTCCTTTTTAGAACTAATTCCGGTACCGCTCAGGATCAACCGAGTTATTTGACTGGAGGAGGGTTCGGGTAAGATTGTCCTGTTTGCAAGATCTAATTCTAATAACGTCATGCTCTTAGGCCAGTGTAAAACCTGTATCACATGGATAGGGTTACCTGATAAAATAAGGTATTTGAGGCGAGTCAGGTTAATTAGATCAGGAAGCAACCTGATAAAGTTTTTACTAACGTCAATAAAAATGATGCGATGAGCCGACTTCATTTCATGAATATCGAACACCCGGAGATTTGATGATCTAGCCACAACGTTGCTTACAGGAAATGTTATAGGTTCGATAGACCTACAATGAAATTGTTCGACATGCTGATTTTAGGTTCACGTTCGCTGCTGAACGCGGATACCTGTTGACAGTCACAATAGACCTGTTGAATGAAATTAAAGTCAAGATTGAGGCTCCAAATAGGTGGAATTGCAAAGATATCGACTAATGAATTTTCACTTAACTGGAGTATGGACAACAGAGAAAGTCCAGAAAACGCTCGTGATTCTATGGTCGATATGAAATTCGCATTTAGGCGCAGAACTGTTAAGGTCGACAAGAGATAGAAGGCATCATTTTCGATGGTGGTGAGCAAGTTACGAGATAGGATGAGATTTGTTGTTGTTGGTGGAAAACGACCTACCGCAGGGACAGACGTGAGATACCGAGTCCCGCAGTTGACTTCATTAAACATCGAACAGGTACATGTCTGCAGGCATACGGAATGGTCCAGCCTAGGCGACATGAATGCAGGAGAAACAAGAAACCATAGGACAAGCGTAAGGCGAAGGCCCTCAAACCTGAAGGGATACCACGGTTCCATTGTAAACTGAGTATCATTCAATCAAAACACTGAACTGATCTTCACGAGGTCTTCTGATGCATCCACCAACTCAAAGTGCTTAGAGAATCTGTTCTCACGTCCTTTATACAATTGTATCAGCAATTCTAAGGGGAGTTACTGGTGATGCCAATGCATTCCAGTAAATCAATTCATATTCAATCCGAGAACTCTCTCCTTATATTCAAATTTACATCACGAAGATAATTCCAAGTCGCTTAAAGCCCTTCTTATGAAATTAAAATCATTAAAAAAAAATGATTTGTCCTTTCAAAGGTTTAGATCTGATTAGTTCTAATCTATAAATCTCTGAAAGTTTTAACTGTAATGAGGGAAACAACAATTATCTACGAAGTAAGCACTAGAGTATTTGAAAGGGAGGCAGGGGCGAATCTAGCTTTTTGCTAAGGGGGGGTTGACCAAAATAATGACGATGCGGAGCATCGTCCACGAGCTGCGAAGCGGCGAGCCGATTTTTTGGGGGGTGTTTATTTGAACCCCGTAAATGATGTTTTCCTGGCATCTATTAACACAATGGAGACCATAAAAAGCAGTGCATGATAACGTCTTTTTAAATCAAGTAACAGTTTAATACACAGTTATATCCAGAGTTATCATGTGTTTGGTTAAGTTACCAGATGAGTTAAATATCTTCTCACAATATTTGCACTTGAAAGGGTTTCTCTCTACAGCGTGCGTTCTTTTTTCTTTCTTTTTTTTTTTTTTTTTTTTTTTTTTTGGGGGGGGGGGGCGCCCAAGGGGGGGGTTTAAACCCCCTAAACCCCCCCCTGTAGATCCGCGCCTTTCAGGAGTGCTTGTAATCCCTCCTGACTAATTTCCTTTTAATTATATAGGTCGCTGATCTTTTTAATTTATTAAAAAAACTATTTAGAATTCGACAAACTCTAATTTGCTCCTGAAAACCAACATTTAAACCGGAAATTTTAATGGCGGACGGTTATATTAGGTATTAAGTTATGGAAAAAATGCTTTGCTCTTTTAAACATTTTTTTTTTAGTTGAGGGAGGGAGCTGGAGTTCTTCTTTTTAATCTAGGACGATTTCAGTTACGGGCCGGACTTTTTTCCGTGAAAGGTACCCCTTTGCTGGAGATTTGGGGAACACGAATGTGGTCCCTCCGACCTCGGAGTGAGGGGGGGGGGGGGGAGACCAGAATCTGGCCGATTTTAATTTTAATGATCTCCATCATTGCGACCTCCCCGGCCCCTACTTGCTGCAAGCCGAAGATGACGCGATCCCCGAATGTCTCCAATGTCTACGTCCGTCGGAAGGCTGGGTGTACAAGTTCGTTGGTGACGCCATCTTTGGCGGCTTGAAGCAAGGTAGTGTAGAGAATATTAGAAATGTAGAGACAAAATATAAGAACTGACCAGATTCTGGACTGCAGATGGTCCGACATTTTATTTCCGGCGACTTATATCTCCGGCTTTATTGAATAAGCCCGGGGTGGAAAGTACTCACATATTAAGACATACGGGGATGCAGAGGCGGCAAGGCGACTTACAAAGTGGGGGCACCAATTAAAAATAAGGACACTTTCTGGAGGAAAAAAAAGTGCACAAAGCGAAAATATACAATTTTTTAGACATTGGTAAATACCCCTGTATTGTGATTACATTATCAGGGATGATTTCAATATGTGTTTCTCTTTATACACCAAATAAGATATTGCTTAAGCATCATACTTTGCAGTTGGGTGTGATGATCTGAAAATTCATTTGCGAGGGAGCAAAGTGAGCGAGGAATTTTTTAAAGATTTGTGAGGTCGCAGCCATGCATTATGGCTCAAGGCATGGACACACAGAGGATTTTTGTTATGTTGGGAACCGGGGTAAAATGCAATAAATTATTGAAAATTTATTGTATTTTTTTTTTTTAATGGAAACTGCCCCCTATCCTAGCCCCCGCTGCGTACAGTCATGGTTCAGTGACAAAGCAATGGCCTCGTAACTGTGAGGCCCCAGGATCAAAACCGTGTCGATGTGCTATATAAGTGCCCTTTTGTGGGGCATTAATCCTCATTACTGTCATTTATGACTTAAGGGGTCCCCTAGTTGATAAGCATACACTGTTAGAACAAGTATTACAATTTTTAATCAAGTTGGTTAAAATTTTAATCAACCACGGATTACCAGGTGAAACACCGTAATCGTTGGTTAAACTTTAACCAACAGCCTGTTGATTAAAATTTAACCTGTGGTTGATTAAAAAATTTAATCAATTATTGGTTTAAAAAATTTGCTCAATGTTGGTTAAAATGGTGTTGATTAAACTTTAACCCTTTGTTGATAAAAACTTTAATCTTTTGTTGGTTATTTATGCTTTGTTCGGGGCTGATTCACATGTTGTTGGTTAAACTTACATGGGTCGTTGGTTAAAATTGTAACCATTGTAGGTTAATTCTTTTTTGATTCACACGATGTTGGTTAAACTTTAGTGGGTTGTTGGTTACAGTTATAACCACTGTTGGTTAAACTTACGGGGCTTTGGAGGTCTTATCCTCGTGTTTGCAGGTAAGAAATTGTTTAATATGATTATCATCAATGCTAAGATTGGAAGGAAAAAGTGAAATAAGGTTCTTGCTCAAATTAAAAACGCTTTGTGTCCCGGCCCGTAAGTTGTAGCTCAGCCAGTAAGTGTAACGGATGACCTACCCAAATTGCATGCATGAAGATGTTTCACTTTTTGATGACATCTTATTTTATATTTAATTGTTTTAAACAAGTAGATACAATTAGATTTAAAAAATAAGATTATTATTCATGCATGCAATTTGGGTAGGTGATCCGTAATAGGCCTATACTTCTCCTTCTTTAATTGGGTCTGCCTCCTTCACGGTTGAAGATTCTTGCAGACTGATGAGTGTTAGCCAGGTGCACGGTGCAAGTAAAATGTTACTTATTGGTTGAGCTACGTACAGCCTAGGGGACACAAATCGTTTTTGATTTGAGCAAGAACCTTATTTCACTTCTTCCTTACAATCTAAGAATTGATGATGATAATATTAAAATAATTTATTACCTGAAAACACGGAGATATATAAGACCGTCCAAACCCCCATTTATCAGGTCCTCGCGACAACCTCCATTGTTAATTTTGTCGCACGCGTAAACTGCATGTACTTTGCATGTACTTTATTTGTATGTCGAGCGATCGCTAGCGCTTCTATATCGTTCCGTTGGGTCACGTGACCAGTACTTTAATCAACATTGATTACTTTAACCGGAAGGGGCTATCATTACTCTTTTTTTTTTTTTTTTTTTTTTTAAATATATAATTTGGTCTTAAGGAAAAGGAAGAGACAGGATTTCCAACAAATATGTAGATGTGAATGCTCGGGAAGGGAGGGGGGATTTGTTGAGCTTTGGAATGAAGGGGGGAGGGGGATATGTCAGTTTGTATGTGTGTCTGAGTATGTGAGCGTGTGTGGTGTGTCTGTCTGTCTGTAGGTAACTCTTTGATTTATAATATTCGTTCAGTATAATTCAATGTAAAAATTATGTACTGTGTATTAAACTATCTTAAGTATTTTTGAGAGATGTACAATTTTCTTTATATTTTGATATATGTAAATCAATGAAGCTGTATGTTTGTTTGTTATATATTTTGTACTGAATGAATACAATAAAACAATATTACAAAACAAAAAATTACTGTCGGAATTTTGTTTTTAATCCATGCTGGGTTACAATTTTTGCCAACGACTTAGACTTAACCAACATAGGTTAAAAGGAATAATTTTGATCAACACAGTTTTTAACCAACGCAAGATTAAAAGTAAATTTTAATCAACACTACATTTTTAACCATGGTTGACCGTTTTTTAATCAACAATTTTTTAACCCGCAGTTTTTTAATACTTGTTTTAACAGTGTAGTAGCCTACACATGCTTTAGCAGTCACGCAAAACACACATTGTCCAATTATTATTCAATAAAATCTGAGAATTTATACTATTATCTAGATCTATTATTTTTAAATTATTTTTAAAATAATTCCATTAATTGGGGTAAAACAAAAATATTCCAACTTTATGAGCGACAGTGTACTTGCAAGAGCGAATGACCCGGAAGAACATACAAGACACGTCGGATCACCTCATTACCAACAAGAAAGTGTTGGCCAAGTAATGGACGTAAAAAAGACACGGGGAGATTCGATTATCTTCATGAAAATCGGTCGTTGATCAGTTATAATTGTTTGTTCGAAAGCTAACTGGGTAAGATGCGAGGATTATAATTGTAATTGAACGAATGGAATGATTAGAAGATTTGGCTCGAAACATGATATCAAACCAATCAAAATTAGAATTATTTCCATTACTGGTATTAATATAAATCTCGCCATAATCTTACTGAGCCTCTGGGTAAATTAGAATTATTGTCATTAGTTGTATATGCCTTCGATTTAGCTGTATAGGTTTAGTGCATTTGCAGCCTAAATATATCTCTCTTTTTTAGGATAGTTCTAGGAAAATGAGAAAAGAAAACAAATCAAGACTCATCAAAATTCCACTTGACTCGGGAAAGATTCCATTTACCCGCCTTCCCCAAAATGGTGAATAATTTCGTAATGATAGGTAATCTCATTAGTCATCACTAACATATTTAATGCCCCCCCCCCTGATGACTCTGCAACCCCCCCCCCCCCCCCAAAAAAAAAAAAAAAAAAAAAAAACATAACGTCATAATTATGTTTAATATATTCAGAAACAATAAAAAACGTAATCTTGCTGATGTTCAAGTCAAGCCATTATTTACTTATTTCATAACCGAAGAGATAATTAATTGTACAGAATCGTAGTAAACCAACGAATACAAACTTTTCGTCTTGCACTCTTCAGAGCCTCATCAATTATTGTCTGATTTCGGCGGTCTGTTCAATCTTGCGATTTACTTTGATGCGTGCATCCAAGACGAAAAGCTTTAGTATGTCTGTATTCGTTTCTATTTTATAACTATGAAAGGTTATTACAGGAGTGTCGTGGTCGAGTGGTTGAAGACGCTTGACTAGAGATGCGAAGGTCGACGGTTCGAATCCCGACACGGCACAAATATCCTTTGGCAAGATGTTACCTGCACTTGCTACTCTCCATCTAGGTGTTAAATGGGTACCCGGTAGGATGCGAAAGTTCATGTGGTTGGATGAGCAAGTGTGCGCTTGTAGATTGGTGACTGGCTGGAATTCTCCCCAGGGAGTGGAAAGGGTGCATACATTGTGTGCGGGTAAGCCTGAATCCCATGACCGGGGTAATAATATATCTGTAAAGCGCTTGGGCACATCGTTGTGTCGATGTATTGGGCGCTATATAAAAGCGGAATATTATTTTATTATTATTAAACCCTCCCCCCTCCCGCCCCGCCAAGAAATCGTTTGAAATACATATTCTCCATTGCAAGAATGTGGGGTATCGTCACATGGTGAGTTCGGTTAACCCCCCCCCCCCCCCTCCTTCCCCACGTTTGTGGACAGGGGAATGAATATATCCATTTCCTCCGTTTTTCAAATCCTGGAAACTGGCCTGTAAAAATCAACTTTCTCTAGGGTTAGCCATATTTGTCGGCTTATGGAAAGACTTTTTTTCTTAGGCCATAATGTTCTTACATGGATTTAACTCTTTTTCGCATCTCCTGTACTTTGTATGACTTTCTTTTAATGATTCCTCAATTTTATCTCTCTCTCTCTCTCTCTGTATATATATATATATATAAATATATCACTTACATTCTCGTTTCTCTTCCTCTTTTTTGTGGTTATTATATATCTCCCCCACTATGAAACATCACTCTCTCGCACGCGCGCAAGCCCACCCCCTCTCTTTCTCCTGTCTCTCTCACTCTCTCGCTCATCCCCTACTCTATCTCTCTCTTTCTCTCTCTCTCTCTCTCTCTCTCTCTCTCTCTCCGTCTCTCTCACTCTCTCTCACTCATAATTCTCCCGTTGGTAAAATAAAAAAGAAAGCTTGAGACACAGATTGAACTACATGTACATTTAGTACGTAATGACTTTTTTTAATTTGAAGATATGTTTCCATCTTTCTAAATCTCAAGCGTTGGAGATAAAACTATATGACTTTCATGACATTTTAGAAACTGACGAGAACATAACGTTATTTAAACTTCCTAAAATGATTTTCTTTCTTTTTTTTCTTCTTTTTTTTTCTTTTTTGGTCCTTTTACTTCTTTGATGGATTCAAATTACACAATAAATATCATTGATTAATACATTTAGAAGAGAGATTTATATTTCATAAAAGAAAATGACAAGCTATATGTATTAATTGAACAAGATCTACGAACAATGACATATGTTATGGAGTAAAGCCTCGGTTACAAATGCCATTACGAACTGCTACGAACGCCGTACGAACGATTTTCAGACAATGGAAATTCGAGAAAACAATGGAAAAACAGGGAGATTCGTACGAAATTATCGTTCGTACGAACCTTTGTGACCGTAGCATTAGGGAAAAAAACGTTACATCAAACGCGTTGTACGGATTAAGAATAATTTTGTGTCTGTGACAACTAAATTTTGTTGTCATAATTTTTTAAAGTTTGTATATTTCAAAACATAGTTCATGAAAGGTGAGAAATAAAATAAGAGTTTTGAGCCTAAATTATAGCCTACAAGATATACAAATAATTATCTTTTCAGAATTGATTCAGGGGAGGCGATCCTGGGGGGGGGGAGGGGGGACACGTCCCCCCTCAATTTTTAAGGGGAATTGTCCCGCCCCCCCCCCCCCCGAAAATTTGAAAAAGTGCAAAAAAAAATGTATTGCGAATACTGACTAAAGACTGCAACAAACTTTTAGGCTTTGGTGGGCCCAAGCGTGCAAGAGAGACTAATAACAATGCAAAAGTCTTCTCGCTTGGTCGCTATGCTCCCTCGCATAATACCCTTCCAAATGTACTAGTAAATATTGTAGACAATCTGTATTCCGATGGTATCACGTCCCTGCTTGAATTATAGTTATCAATAATATTTATTCTAATTTTTGTTGTGCACAAAAAAAATGAAGATTTTGTATTTAAGCATGTTTTGTTTTTTTAGAATTGTGCAGTTATTGTGCAAACAAGGGCACTGCGCAAATATGGGCATTAATGCCAAAATAAGCTCTTACTTGCTGCAAGTCTGCAAACTTCTTATAGCAATTAAAAACCTACCAAACATGAAAATATCATGGACTGTGTGCAGTTATAACTGTTTAACAAGTAATAAATAACCATCAGATTCGAGTCCTTAGTGACTGTCTTCTATGTCACACCGTCTGCTGACAGCCAACAGGACATTTTAATCTATACATCAAATAGATGTGACTAACCTTAACGTCTTCCGGGTAACCCTATACATTCGCTCCAGCGACAATCACTCTGGTAGGCCTATGTTTCAGGATTTATTTTCATCAATAATTGGTTTGGAATTGGGTTCTGGGGCCCCTTTCATAAAACTTGTTATCGATAACAAATGCTACATTTATATGACAAATTTGCTCTTAGGCAATCAATTGCCACGATATCAATAGCTTTTAACAGTTATTGCAACTTTTTATTGATAACAAATTTTATCAAACATCGCCGCAGCATACCCAGAAACTTCCCAAAGCATAAAACTTTTGAGTGGTCGAGATTTTTTGAAAGTTTTGTGACACATAATGGCAAAAGAAATTTATTTTAACTTCTTGTTTCATAAGAATTAATTTCAGCAGTTACAAAGAATATCTCATTAAATGTCTCATTAAATATCACATGGCAGCTGCTTCTTTTTTCAAATAAGCATACATTATGCAAGTTGTAAATGATATAGAGACTTCACATTTAAATATTCAATCGCTTATACAAAGGTGCACTACGAGCAAGATCTGGAGAACTTGTTATAGCACGAACTGCCTTTTTCTGTAAAACAACGATTGAAAATCACTGATGGAAAATCGAAGCTCAAAACTGGTATTATATTGGCTCATATATTATCGCTTTTACATGGCTTGGTTTAATGATTGATTGATTGATTGATTCTTATTCGACAAGCTTCCAACATACAACAATATACAATATACAATAATAACAGATCAAAAATAAGTCAGCTTGAACAGGATAACCCACGAAAGCTCAAGAGCTTATTTCCAGTGGGTCCCATATTACTTAAAAAGAGGGATTCAGTAAGCGGAGCATAATAAATAAATTAAAAAAAAGGGAAATTAAGGCACAATTCCCAGCTCCTTTTAAGCACAATCCACGACTGATACGAGATGGTACAAGGCCATTAAGTGAAGGTCTGGAATTCCACAGACTTTCTTCTGGCAACTCATCAGGAACAACAGAAACCCAGTCAGGAGTGGACTTAAGACAAGAGTCCAGTTCGAGATCGGATAAAGATACAAGATTCTTGTTTTCGTGGTGAGAAGGAGTCACACAGTTCACGCCCTGGACGCCAGATTGCAAAAGCCATCGCTGGAGGGTTGTCAATTCGCAGTCGCAGTGCCAAGGGTTTGGGTCGAGGTAGATCCTTTTGGAGAGTAGAGGAAAACTGAATGGTTGAAGGGTCATCAAACGATTTCCACCTAGCCGAATAGTCAAGCTACTGCGTTTGATGAAAGCTGATTGTGCTATAAACTCAATTTGATTATGCTCCAGATTGATTTCATCAATACTTAAACATGATGTAAATGCATGTTGTGGAACGCCCTCAATGAAATTATCCTGAAGATCGATAGAGCGTATTCCTGACAATTTTTCAAAAGGGTTTCCAGAAAGTGAGTCAATTAGGTTATGACTCAAGTCGAGATTTCTGAGCAAAGGGGCATCGATTGAGGGTAAGACGGTTATTGCATTGCAGCAAAGTAGAAGAGAATATTCGAGGAATGGCAATGAAAACTGCAGAGATACATTGGGCTGCTGCCGAAATAGCGTCACATTGTTCATTTTAATATCCAAAGTCGAAAGGTTATAGCTCTCAACCGTAATATCAGAACTTCTTAGTAGCGTATGTGAAAGTGAAAAAGACAGGAGACTCGATATGATATCTGAGGAAAGTGATTTTAATGGATTTCCTTGGAGGTAGACCTTCTTTAACATACTGCAATTGTTAAAGGCGTTTACGTTTATGGTAGTTATCTTGTTCCACCCAGCGTGTAATTCCCTCAACCAACACACCGTCTCGCAAAATAAGTCAACATCTGTGCACTTCCTATTTTCAGGCAAATAATTAATATTATTATGGGAACATTTAAATACTTCTGTTCTTGTAGGAAGGGATATGTTATGCAATCGGTTATGATCGACAAAAAACTGCTCTAACTTCTTTCCAATCCAATATGGATGATCAATGCTTGTAATCAGATTGTGACTAACGTCCAATTCAAATAACTCTTCAGCCGAGCTCATGTTCAATTGATCCAATGACTTAAGTGTGATGTTTTGTAGGATGATGCGACCGTATTTAGAAATATCTTGAGCTGAAATTCTGTTGATTTTGTTCGAACTAATATCAATGTCGAACCAACTTTTCATATGTCCGAACTTAACAATTTCAATGTCATTACTTTGCAAATATAATTTGTGTAAGAGTGGCAAATGGGTTACGTCGGGTGATGCGATGAGTTTGTTATGATTCAGTTGGAGCATGGACAAATTTGGAGAACCATCAAATGCACCCAGTACAATAAACTTTATTTGATTATGGGAAAGATCGAGAAACTCGAGTAGACCCAACTGAATAAATTCATCAACACTATTGAGATAATTACCAGATATGTACAATTTATATAATTCCGTATTCTGATTTAAAGCAGTCCAATTGACGGTCCAAATCTTGTTATGGGATAGCAATAAAGAACTAAGGCTCGACAGGTTTCTGAGAAAATTCGTGTCGCCTATCTGATTGCTGACCAGATTTAGATGCCTAATTTGCATAGATTGGCTATCAATCCCGCACCAATCGTCATGCTTCTTTCTTAGGATGATAAATTTAGTGATATTATTGTCCTGAAAGTCTATATGGCTTAGCATAGGAAATGAACAAGGGCTGAGAATTAGGTCTCCTGTTAGATTTGACTGTTGGATATTTAGTGTTTCTAAGTTTGGAGCTTGTGGAAAGTCATTGATGTCTCGAATTAAAGATCGTGTAATGTGTAATGATTCGCAGACATCCACGTCCCAGTAAAGAAGGTCCTTTGTAGAACTAATTCCGGTACCGCTCAGGATCAACCGAGTTATTTGACTGGAGGAGGGTTCGGGTAAGATTGTCCTGTTTGCAAGATCTAATTCTAATAACGTCATGCTCTTAGGCCAGTGTAAAACCTGTATCACATGGATAGGGTTACCTGATAAAATAAGGTATTTGAGGCGAGTCAGGTTAATTAGATCAGGAAGCAACCTGATAAAGTTTTTACTAACGTCAATAAAAATGATGCGATGAGCCGACTTCATTTCATGAATATCGAACACCCGGAGATTTGATGATCTAGCCACAACGTTGCTTACAGGAAATGTTAGGTTCGATAGACCTACAATGAAATTGTTCGACATGCTGATTTTAGGTTCACGTGCGCTGCTGAACGCGGATACCTGTTGACAGTCACAATAGACCTGTTGAATGAAATTAAAGTCAAGATTGACGCTCCTTATAGGTGGAATTGCAAAGATATCGACTAATGAATTTTCACTTAACTGGAGTATGGACAACAGAGAAAGTCCAGAAAACGCTCGTGATTCTATGGTCGATATGAAATTTGCATTTAGGCGCAGAACTGTTAAGGTCGACAAGAGATAGAAGGCATCATTTTCGATGGTGGTGAGCAAGTTACGAGATAGGATGAGATTTTTTGTTGTTGGTGGAAAACGACCTACCGCAGGGACAGACGTGAGATACCGAGTCCCGCAGTTGACTTCATTAAACATCGAACAGGTACATGTCTGCAGGCATACGGAATGGTCCAGCCTAGGCGACATGAATGCAGGAGAAACAAAAAGCCATAGGACAAGCGTAAGGCGAAGGCCCTCAAACCTGAAGGGATACCACGGTTCCATTGTAAATTGAGTATCATTCAATCAAAACACTGAACTGCTCTTCACGAGGTCTTCTGATGCATCCACCAACTCAAAGTGCTTGGAGAATCTGTTCTCACGTCCTTTATACAATTGTATCAGCAATTCTAAGGGGAGTTACTGGTGATGCCAATGCATTCCAGTAAATCAATTCATATTCAATCCGAGAACTCTCTCCTTATATTCAAATTTACATCACGAAGATAATTCCAAGTCGCTTAAAGCCCTTCTTATGAAATTAAAATCATTAAAAAAAAATGATTTGTCCTTTCAAAGGTTTAGATCTGATTAGTTCTAATCTATAAATCTCTGAAAGTTTTAACTGTAATGAGGGAAACAACAATTATCTACGAAGTAAGCACTAGAGTATTTGAAAGGGAGGCAGGGGCGGATCTAGCTTTTTGCTAAGGGGGGGGGTTTGACCAAAATAATGACGATGCGGAGCATCTTCCACGAGCTGCGAAGCGATTTTTTGGGGGGTGTTTATTTGAACCCCGTAAATGATGTTTTCCTGGCATCTATTAACACAATGGAGACCATAAAAAGCAGTGCATGATAACGTCTTTTTAAATCAAGTAACAGTTTAATACACAGTTATATCCAGAGTTATCATGTGTTTGGTTAAGTTACCAGATGAGTTAAATATCTTCTCACAATATTTGCACTTGAAAGGGTTTCTCTCTACAGCGTGCGTTCTTTTTTCTTTTTTTTTTCTTTTTTTTCCCTTTTTTTTTGGGGGGGGGGGCCCAAGGGGGGTTTAAACCCCCTAAACCCCCCCCCCCCCCCCGTAGATCCGCGCCTGGGAGGAGTGCTTGTAATCCCTCCTGACTAATTTCCTTTTAATTATATAGGTCGCTGATCTTTTTAATTTACTAAAAAAACTATTTAGAATTCGACAAACTCTAATTTGCTCCTGAAAACCAACATTTAAACCGGAAATTTTAATGGCGGACGGTTATATTAGTTATTAAGTTATGGAAAAAATGCTTTGCTCTTTTAAACATTTTTTTTTTAGTTTGGGAAACACGAATGTGGTCCCTCCGACCTCGGAGTGAGGGGGGGGGGGGAGACCAGAATCTGGCCGATTTTAATTTTAATGATCTCCATCATTGCGACCTCCCCGGCCCCTACTTGCTGCAAGCCGAAGATGACGCGATCCCCGAATGTCTCCAATGTCTACGTCCGTCGGAAGGCTGGGTGTACAAGTTCGTTGGTGACGCCATCTTTGGCGGCTTGAAGCAAGGTAGTGTAGAGAATATTAGAAATGTAGAGACAAAATATAAGAACTGACCAGATTCTGGACTGCAGATGGTCCGACATTTTATTTCCGGCGACTTATATCTCCGGCTTTATTGAATAAGCCCGGGGTGGAAAGTACTCACATATTAAGACATACGGGGATGCAGAGGCGGCAAGGCGACTTACAAAGTGGGGGCACCAATTAAAAATAAGGACACTTTCTGGAGGAAAAAAAAGTGCACAAAGCGAAAATATACAATTTTTTAGACATTGGTAAATACCCCTGTATTGTGATTACATTATCAGGGATGATTTCAATATGTGTTTCTCTTTATACACCAAATAAGATATTGCTTAAGCATCATACTTTGCAGTTGGGTGTGATGATCTGAAAATTCATTTGCGAGAGAGCAAAGTGAGCGAGGAATTTTTTAAAGATTTGTGAGGTCGCAGCCATGCATTATGGCCCAAGGCATGGGCACACAGAGGATTTCTTTTATGTTCGGAACCGGGGTAAAATGCAATAAATTATTGAAAATTTATTGTATTTTTTTTTTTTTATGGAAACTGCCCCCTATCCTAGCCCCCGCTGCGTACAGTCATGGTTCAGTGACAAAGCAATGGCCTCGTAACTGTGAGGCCCCAGGATCAAAACCGTGTCGATGTGCTATATAAGTGCCCTTTTGTGGGGCATTAATCCTCATTACTGTCATTTATGACTTAAGGGGTCCCCTAGTTGATAAGCATATAGCCTACACATGCTTTAGCAGTCACGCAAAACACACATTGTCCAATTATTATTCAATAAAATCTGAGAATTTATACTATTATCTAGATCTATTATTTTTAAATTATTTTTAAAATAATTCCATAAATTGGGGTAAAACAAAAATATTCCAACTTTATGAGCGACAGTGTACTTGCAAGAGCGAATGACCCGGAAGAACATACAAGACACGTCGGATCACCTCATTACCAACAAGAAAGTGTTGGCCAAGTAATGGACGTAAAAAAGACACGGGGAGATTCGATTATCTTCATGAAAATCGGTCGTTGATCAGTTATAATTGTTTGTTCGAAAGCTAACTGGGTAAGATGCGAGGATTATAATTGTAATTGAACGAATGGAATGATTAGAAGATTTGGCTCGAAACATGATATCAAACCAATCAAAATTAGAATTATTTCCATTACTGGTATTAATATAAATCTCGCCATAATCTTACTGAGCCTCTGGGTAAATTAGAATTATTGTCATTAGTTGTATATGCCTCCGATTTAGCTGTATAGGTTAAGTGCATTTGCAGCCTAAATATATCTCTCTTTTTTAGGATAGTTCTAGGAAAATGAGAAAAGAAAACAAATCAAGACTCATCAAAATTCCACTTGACTCGGGAAAGATTCCATTTACCCGCCTTCCCCAAAATGGTGAATAATTTCGTAATGATAGGTAATCTCATTAGTCATCACTAACATATTTAATGCCCCCCCCCCCTGATGACTCTGCAACCCCCCCCCCCCCCCCGAAAAAAAAAACATAACGTCATAATTATGTTTAATATATTCAGAAACAATAAAAAACTTAATCTTGCTGAAGTTCAAATCAAGCTATATTTACTTATTTCATAACCGAAGAGAAAATTAATTGTACAGAATCGTAGAAAAAACAACGAATACAATCTTTTCGCCTTGCACTCTTCAGAGCCTCATCAATATTCTTGTCTGATTTCGGCGGTCTGTTCAATCTTGCGATTTACTTTGATGAGTGCATGCAAGACGAAAAGCTTTAGTATATCTGTATTCATTGCTATTTCATAACTATGAAAAGGTTATTACAGGAGTGCCGTGGTCGAGTGGTTGAAGGCGCTTGACTGGAGATGCGAGGTCGAGGGTTCGAATCCCAACACGGCACTAATATCCTTTGGCAAGATATTTACCTGCACTTGCTATTCTCAGGCGCGGATCCAGGATTTCTTAGGGGGGGAGGCCCAAATTTTAAATTATGCGAGCCAAATATTGGTACGTAATGGTGACCAACAGTGACGTAATGCGGGGGGGGGGGGGTCGGTGCAGGGGGAGGGGGCGAGTTTCCCCCTCCCAAGCAATAATAACAGATCAAAAATAAGTCAGCTTGAACAGGATAACCCACGAAAGCTCGAGAGCTTATTTCCAGTGGGGTCCCTTACAGACATGTATAAAATTAATAAGTTAAAATAGTTATATTTACAGACAGATAAGAAAATTAAAAGAACTACTTATTAAAGATAATAATAATAATAACAACATTAAACTGATGATAGAAATGATATTAAGTACAAGAAGAAAAAGAAGAAGGAGAAGAAGAAAAAGAGGAGAAGGAAGAAGAGGAAAATAATGATGAATTTGTAGAATTTCTATAACGTACGAAAACATAAGTATATACAACATGAAAAAGTATAAACCGACAGAAGAATAAAAATTTCAATCATATAACATGTCATTCACTTCTCTTCTCTGACTGTCAAGTATTAGGTATTCCTTTAATTTCCTCTTAAAATGATCATAGTTTCCTATTTCTTTTACACCATTGGGAAGGGAATTCCAATGTTTTATGGCATTGTAATAAAACGAATTTCCAATACTACCTACTCTTTCTGGTAAGTTAAAGTTGAATCGTCTATTTCTTGTATTATAATCATGTACGTCAGTAACAAGATCGAAGTTGGATCGAATATAATGATTCGACCTAGTATGATATATTTTATGCACGTGATGCAATGCGAGTTGTTTTGATCTTTGGTCGACTTCAAGAAAACCAGCTTTAGAAAGTTCGCTGTAGCCAACATGAGTTCTTGGACCAGAACAGTTGACGTTTCATTATATTATTAGAGAAAGAAGACGATTCGTTGTAGCGTTCTCGAAAATAATTCTCGTCTGAATTTAGTTTTTCCCCTCCCGCGCAAAGCGCGGAAAATTTTACGTTTTATTAAACTATTAAAAGAAGACGATTCGTTGTAGAGTTCTCGACTCTTAATCCTCGTCTGAATTCAGTTCCCCCCCCCCCCTCCCGCGCGAAGCGCGGAAGCTTTTACGTTTCATTAAATCATTAGAGGAAGAAAACGATTCGTTGTACAGTTCTCGACTCTTAATCCTTGTCTAAATTAAGTCCCCCCCCCCTCCCCCTCCTGTGCGAAGCGCGGAAGTTTCTACGTTTCATTAAATCATTAGAGAAAGAAGACGATTCGTTGTACAGTCTGTTCTCGACTCTTAATCCTCGTCTAAATTCAGGTACCCCCCTCCCGCGCGAAGCGCGGAAGCTTTTAATCTTCATTTAATCATTAGAGAAGAAGACGATTCGTTGTACCATTCTCGAAAATAACCCTCATCGGAATTTAGTTCCCCCTCCATCCCGCGCGAAGCGCAAAAGCTTTTACGTTTCATTAAATCATTAAAGATTCGTATTACCGTTCTCGCCTCTAAATCCTCGTCTGAATTCAGTCCCCCGGTCCTGCGCGAGGCTTTGACGTTTTATTATTAGAGAAAGAAAACGATGCGTTGTGCCGTTCTCTATACTCTTAATCCTTGTCTGAATTTCAAAGATGTTCTTTGTCTGCTCCTTTTTCTTCCTCCGTCCCCTGGCTACGCGCCTGCGGTCAGATAAACACATCTTGATACCTTGTCCGACCCCGCAAGCTCAGGGGTTTAAGGCAATAAATTACGGTCAGATAAGCATTCAGGGGCCCCTGGTGGGGTCGAGGCGGCGGAGCCAGCCCCGGAAGCTCAGGGGTTTTAGGCGTTAATTAAGGTCAGATGAGCATATTTTTTTGTATACTTTATTATTTTGTGACACTGGCAGATCACTATTTGGCGTGGGGTCCAGGGGGCGGAGCCCCAAAAAATCAGGGGTTTTAGGCAATAAATTACCGTCAGATGATCATCTTAGGGCCCGCTGTAGGGCCCTAGATGGAATCCAGGGGGCAAAGCCCCCGGAAGCTTACGGCATTTAATCACGGTCAGATGAGCATATTTTGATGCCTCATTATTTTGTTAACACTGGCAGATAACTATTCTTACTTTCTTGCTCTCATTCTATTTTATTTCTCTTTAATATACTTTTTCAAGAAAAGTGGGGGGTGGGGGGGGGGGGGCTCGAGGCTCTCGATCCCCGCCGTACCTCGGGCCCTGACATGTAGGAATCTCAAGAATCATATTTTTTGCATGGCTGTAAATTTAGGAATTTGTCATTTTCCAACAAACACATACAAACGTATAATTTACTAAAAAAGTGAGGAAAAATTTCGAAAATTATGTCATTTCAGCATTATTTGTAATCCACCGTTGTGGAATTAGAAATAAACCACGTTTGAATTTGATTTTCCCCAAGCCCCCCCCCCCCCCCCTCTATCAGTACGCCAGTATCTCCTCTTTTCCTTTTTTTTTCCCCTTTCCTTCCTTCTCTCTTATTTTTTTTGATTGGGGGGGGGGGTGGGTAAACAGCCTGGGAGGCAAGGCCCTTTCGGCCCCCCGATCTCCTTCTTCCCCCTTTTCTTTCGTCTTCCTCTTCTTTCTTTCCCTTTTTCTCCTTTTTCCCTTTCCCTTCTTTTCCTTTCTTCTCTTTTTTTTTTTTTGCGGGGGGGGGGGGGGGGGGGCCAAGGCCCGCTCGCCCCCCCCCTGGATCCGCGCCTGCTCTTCACCCAGGTGTTAAATGGGTACCCGGTAGGATGCGAAAGTTCATGTGGTTGGATGAGCAGCAAGTGTGCGCTTGTAGATTGGTTACTGGCTGGAATGCTCCCCAGGGAGAGGAAAATGTGCATACATTGTGTGCGGGTAAGCCTGAATCCGATGACCGAGGTAATAATATATCTGTAAAGCGCTGAGGCACATCGTTGTGTCGATGTATTGGGCGCTATATAAAAGCGGAATATTATTTTATTATTATTAAACCCTCCCCCCTCCCGCCCCGCCAAGAAATCATTGGGTATGTATATTCTCCATTGCAAGAATGTGGGGGTATCGTCACATGGTGAGATCGGCAAAGTACCCCCCCCCCCCCCACGTTTGTGAGCAGAGGAAAGAATAAATACATCTCCGTTTATCAAATCCTGGAAACTGGCCTGTAAAAATCAACTTTCTCTATGGAAAGACTTTTTTTCTATATATCACTTGCATTTCCGTTTCTCTTCCTCTTTTTTGTGGTTAATATATCTCCCCCACTATGAAACATCTCTCTCTTTCGCGCGCGCGCGCGCGCCCATCCCATCTCTTTCTCCCGTCTCTCTCTCTCTCTCTCTCGTTCATCCCCTACTCTATCTCTCTCTTCCTCTCTCTCTCTCTCTCTCTCTCTCTCATCTCTCTCTCTCTCTCTTGCTCATCTCTCCCTCTCCCTGTCTATCTCACTCTCTCGCTTACCCCCACCCCCTCTACTAACTCGCTTCCTCTCTCCGTCTCTCTCACTCTCTCTATCTCTCACTCATAATTCTCCCCCATGGTAAAATAAAAAAGAAAGCATGAGACACAGATTGAACTACATGTACATTTAGTACGTAATGACTTTTTTAATTTGAAGATATGTTTCCATCTTTCTTAATCTCAAGCGTTGGAGACAGAACTAAATGACTTTCATGACATTTAAGAAGACTGACAAGAACATAACGTTATTTAAACTAACTTCCTAAAATGATTTTTTTTTTTTTTTTTACTTCTTTGATGGATTCAAATGACACAATAAATAGCATTGATTGATGAATTTAGAAGAGAGACTAATATTTTAGAAAAGAAAATGACAAGCTATATGTATTAATTGAACATGATCTAAGAACCATGACCTATGTTATAAAGTTAGGGAAAAAAACATGACATCAAACACTTTGTACGGATTAAGAATAATGTTGTGTCTGTGAAAACTAAATTTTGTTGTCATAATTTTATAAAGTTTGTATATTTCAAAACATAGTTCATGAAAGGTGAGAAATAAAATAAGAGTTTTGGGCCTAAATTATAGCCTACAAGATATACAAATAATTATCTTTTCAGAATTGATTCAGGGGTGGCGATCCTGGGGGAAGGAGGGACACGTCCCCCCTCAATTTTTAAGGGGGATTGTACCGCCCCCCCCCCCCGAAAAAATTGATAAAGTGCAAACAAAAATGTATTGCGAATACTGACTAAAGACTACAACAAACTTTAAGGGTCTGGTGGGCCCAAAAATGCAAGAGAAACTTATAACAATGCAAAAGTCTTCTCGCTTGGTCGCTATGCTCCCTCGCATAATATCCTTCAAAATGTAAATATTGTAGACAATCTGTATTCCGTTGGTATCACGTCTCTGCTTAAATTATAGTTATCAATAATATTTAATCCTTTGTTTGGTGCACCCAAAAATGAAGATTATGTATTCAAGCATGTTTTGTTTTGTTAGAATTGTGCAGTTATTGTGCAAACAAGGGCACTGCGTAAATATATGGGCATTCATGCCAAAATAAGCTCTTACTTGCTGCAAGTCTGCAAGCTTCTTATAGCAATTAAAGACCTACCAAACATGAAAATATCATGGATTGTGTGCAGTTACAACTGTTTAGCAAGTAAGAAATAACCATCAGATTCGAGTCCTAAGGGACTGTCTTCTATATCACACCGTCTGCTGACAGCCAACAGGACATTTCAATCTACATACGAGCAAGATCTGGAGAACTTGTTATAGCACGAACTGCCTTTTTCTGTAAAACAACGATTGAAAATCACTGATGGACAATCGAAGCTCAAAACTGGTATTATATTGGCTCATATATTATCGCTTTTACATGGCTTGGTTTAATGATTGATTGATTGATTGATTCTTATTCGACAAGCTTCCAACATACAACAATATACAATATACAATAATAACAGATCAAAAATAAGTCAGCTTGAACAGGATAACCCACGAAAGCTCAAGAGCTTATTTCCAGTGGGTCCCATATTACTTAAAAAGAGGGATTTAGTAAGCGGAGCATAATAAATAAATCAAAAAAAAGGGAAATTAAGACACAATTCCCAGCTCCTTTTAAGCACAATCCACGACTGATACGAGATGGTACAAGGCCATTAAGTGAAGGTCTGGAATTCAACAGACTTTCTTCTGGCAACTCATCAGGAACAACAGAAACCCAGTCAGGAGTGGACTTAAGACAAGAGTCCAGTTCGAGATCGGATAAAGATACAAGATTCTTGTTTTCGTGGTGAGAAGGAGTCACACAGTTCACGCCCTGGACGCCAGATTGCAAAAGCCATCGCTGGAGGGTTGTCAATTCGCAGTCGCAGTGCCAAGGGTTTGGGTCGAGGTAGATCCTTTTGGAGAGTAGAGGAAAACTGAATGGTTGAAGGGTCATCAAACGATTTCCACCTAGCCGAATAGTCAAGCTACTGCGTTTGATGAAAGCTGATTGTGCTATAAACTCAATTTGATTATGCTCCAGATTGATTTCATCAATACTGAAACATGATGTAAATGCATGTTGTGGAACGCCCTCAATGAAATTATCCTGAAGATCGATAGAGCGTATTCCTGACAATTTTTCAAAAGGGTTTCCAGAAAGTGAGTCAATTAGGTTATGACTCAAGTCGAGATTTCTGAGCAAAGGGGCATCGATTGAGGGTAAGACGGTTATTGCATTGCAGCAAAGTAGAAGAGAATATTCGAGGAATGGCAATGAAAACTGCAGAGATACATTGGGCTGCTGCCGAAATAGCGTCACGTTGTTCATTTTAATATCCAAAGTCGAAAGGTTATAGCTCTCAACCGTAATATCAGAACTTCTTAGTAGCGTATGTGAAAGTGAAAAAGACAGGAGACTCGATATGATATCTGAGGAAAGTGATTTTAATGGATTTCCTTGGAGGTAGACCTTCTTTAACATACTGCAATTGTTAAAGGCGTTTACGTTTATGGTAGTTATCTTGTTCCACCCAGCGTGAAATTCCCTCAACCAACACACCGTCTCGCAAAATAAGTCAACATCTGTGCACTTCCTATTTTCAGGCAAATAATTAATATTATTATGGGAACATTTAAATACTTTTGTTCTTGTAGGAAGGGATATGTTATGCAATCGGTTATGATCGACAAAAAAATGCTCTAACTTCTTTCCAATCCAATATGGATGATCAATGCTTGTAATCAGATTGTGACTAACGTCCAATTCAAATAACTCTTCAGCCGAGCTCATGTTCAATTGATCCAATGACTTAAGTGTGATGTTTTGTAGGATGATGCGACCGTATTTAGAAATATCTTGAGCTGAAATTCTGTTGATTTTGTTCGAACTAATATCAATGTCGAACCAACTTTTCATATGTCCGAACTTAACAATTTCAATGTCATTACATTGCAAATATAATTTGTGTAAGAGTGGCAAATGGGTTACGTCTGGTGATGCGATGAGTTTGTTATGATTCAGTTGGAGCATGGACAAATTTGGAGAACCATCAAATGCACCCAGTACAATAAACTTTATTTGATTATGGGAAAGATCGAGAAACTCGAGTAGACCCAACTGAATAAATTCATCAATACTATTGAGATAATTACCAGATATGTACAATTTATATAATTCCGTATTCTGATTTAAAGCAGTCCAATTGACGGTCCAAATATTGTTATGGGATAGCAATAAAGAACTAAGGCTCGACAGGTTTCTGAGAAAATTCGTGTCGCCTATCTGATTGCTGACCAGATTTAGATGCCTAATTTGCATAGATTGGCTATCAATCCCGCACCAATCGTCATGCTTCTTTCTTAGGATGATAAATTTAGTGATATTATTGTCCTGAAAGTCTATATGGCTTAGCATAGGAAATGAACAAGGGCTGAGAATTAGGTCTCCTGTTAGATTTGACTGTTGGATACTGAGTCTTCCTAAGTTTGGAGCTTGTGGAAAGTCATTGATGTCGCAAATTAAAGATCGTGTAATGTGTAATGATTCGAAGACATCCACGTCCCAGTAAAGAAGGTCCTTTTTAGAACTAATTCCGGTACCGCTCAGGATCAACCGAGTTATTTGACTGGAGGAGGGTTCGGGTAAGATTGTCCTGTTTGCAAGATCTAATTCTAATAACGTCATGCTCTTAGGCCAGTGTAAAACCTGTATCACATGGATAGGGTTACCTGATAAAATAAGGTATTTGAGGCGAGTCAGGTTAATTAGATCAGGAAGCAACCTGATCAAGTTTTTACTAACGTCAATAAAAATGATGCGATGAGCCGACTTCATTTCATGAATATCGAACACCCGGAGATTTGATGATCTAGCCACAACGTTGCTTACAGGAAATGTTAGGTTCGATAGACCTACAATGAAATTGTTCGACATGCTGATTTTAGGTTCACGTGCGCTGCTGAACGCGGATACCTGTTGACAGTCACAATAGACCTGTTGAATGAAATTAAAGTCAAGATTGAGGCTCCAAATAGGTGGAATTGCAAAGATATCGACTAATGAATTTTCACTTAACTGGAGTATGGACAACAGAGAAAGTCCAGAAAACGCTCGTGATTCTATGGTCGATATGAAATTCGCATTTAGGCGCAGAACTGTTAAGGTCGACAAGAGATAGAAGGCATCATTTTCGATGGTGGTGAGCAAGTTACGAGATAGGATGAGATTTGTTGTTGTTGGTGGAAAACGACCTACCGCAGGGACAGACGTGAGATACCGAGTCCCGCAGTTGACTTCATTAAACATCGAACAGGTACATGTCTGCAGGCATACGGAATGGTCCAGCCTAGGCGACATGAATGCAGGAGAAACAAGAAACCATAGGACAAGCGTAAGGCGAAGGCCCTCAAACCTGAAGGGATACCACGGTTCCATTGTAAACTGAGTATTATTCAATCAAAACACTGAACTGATCTTCACGAGGTCTTCTGATGCATCCACCAACTCAAAGTGCTTAGAGAATCTGTTCTCACGTCCTTTATACAATTGTATCAGCAATTCTAAGGGGAGTTACTGGTGATGCCAATGCATTCCAGTAAATCAATTCATATTCAATCCGAGAACTCTCTCCTTATATTCAAATTTACATCACGAAGATAATTCCAAGTCGCTTAAAGCCCTTCTTATGAAATTAAAATCATTAAAAAAAAATGATTTGTCCTTTCAAAGGTTTAGATCTGATTAGTTCTAATCTATAAATCTCTGAAAGTTTTAACTGTAATGAGGGAAACAACAATTATCTACGAAGTAAGCACTAGAGTATTTGAAAGGGAGGCAGGGGCGAATCTAGTTTTTTGCTAAGGGGGGGTTGACCAAAATAATGACGATGCGGAGCATCGTCCACGAGCTGCGAAGCGGCGAGCCGATTTTTTGGGGGGTGTTTATTTGAACCCCGTAAATGATGTTTTCCTGGCATCTATTAACACAATGGAGACCATAAAAAGCAGTGCATGATAACGTCTTTTTAAATCAAGTAACAGTTTAATACACAGTTATATCCAGTGTTATCATGTGTTTGGTTAAGTTACCAGATGAGTTAAATATCTTCTCACAATATTTGCACTTGAAAGGGTTTCTCTCTACAGCGTGCGTTCTTTTTTCTTTTTTTTTTTTTCTTTTTTTTTTTTTTTTGGGGGGGGGGGGGGGGGCGCCCAAGGGGGGGGGTTTAAACCCCCTAAACCCCCCCCCCCCCCCGTAGATCCGCGCCTGGCAGGAGTGCTTGTAATCCCTCCTGACTAATTTCCTTTTAATTATATAGGTCGCTGATCTTTTTAATTTATTAAAAAAACTATTTAGAATTCGACAAACTCTAATTTGCTCCTGAAAACCAACATTTAAACCGGAAATTTTAATGGCGGACGGTTATATTAGGTATTAAGTTATGGAAAAAATGCTTTGCTCTTTTAAACATTTTTTTTTTAGTTGAGGGAGGGAGCTGGAGTTCTTCTTTTTAATCTAGGACGATTTCAGTTACGGGCCGGACTTTTTTCCGTGAAAGGTACCCCTTTGCTGGAGATTTGGGGAACACGAATGTGGTCCCTCCGACCTCGGAGTGAGGGGGGGGGGGAGACCAGAATCTGGCCGATTTTAATTTTAATGATCTCCATCATTGCGACCTCCCCGGCCCCTACTTGCTGCAAGCCGAAGATGACGCGATCCCCGAATGTCTCCAATGTCTACGTCCGTCGGAAGGCTGGGTGTACAAGTTCGTTGGTGACGCCATCTTTGGCGGCTTGAAGCAAGGTAGTGTAGAGAATATTAGAAATGTAGAGACAAAATATAAGAACTGACCAGATTCTGGACTGCAGATGGTCCGACATTTTATTTCCGGCGACTTATATCTCCGGCTTTATTGAATAAGCCCGGGGTGGAAAGTACTCACATATTAAGACATACGGGGATGCAGAGGCGGCAAGGCGACTTACAAAGTGGGGGCACCAATTAAAAATAAGGACACTTTCTGGAGGAAAAAAAAGTGCACAAAGCGAAAATATACAATTTTTTAGACATTGGTAAATACCCCTGTATTGTGATTACATTATCAGGGATGATTTCAATATGTGTTTCTCTTTATACACCAAATAAGATATTGCTTAAGCATCATACTTTGCAGTTGGGTGTGATGATCTGAAAATTCATTTGCGAGGGAGCAAAGTGAGCGAGGAATTTTTTAAAGATTTGTGAGGTCGCAGCCATGCATTATGGCTCAAGGCATGGACACACAGAGGATTTTTGTTATGTTGGGAACCGGGGTAAAATGCAATAAATTATTGAAAATTTATTGTATTTTTTTTTTTTTAATGGAAACTGCCCCCTATCCTAGCCCCCGCTGCGTACAGTCATGGTTCAGTGACAAAGCAATGGCCTCGTAACTGTGAGGCCCCAGGATCAAAACCGTGTCGATGTGCTATATAAGTGCCCTTTTGTGGGGCATTAATCCTCATTACTGTCATTTATGACTTAAGGGGTCCCCTAGTTGATAAGCATACACTGTTAGAACAAGTATTACAATTTTTAATCAAGTTGGTTAAAATTTTAATCAACCACGGATTACCAGGTGAAACACCGTAATCGTTGGTTAAACTTTAACCAACAGCCTGTTGATTAAAATTTAACCTGTGGTTGATTAAAAAATTTAATCAATTATTGGTTTAAAAAATTTGCTCAATGTTGGTTAAAATGGTGTTGATTAAACTTTAACCCTTTGTTGATAAAAACTTTAATCTTTTGTTGGTTATTTATGCTTTGTTCGGGGCTGATTCACATGTTGTTGGTTAAACTTACATGGGTCGTTGGTTAAAATTGTAACCATTGTAGGTTAATTCTTTTTTGATTCACACGATGTTGGTTAAACTTTAGTGGGTTGTTGGTTACAGTTATAACCACTGTTGGTTAAACTTACGGGGCTTTGGAGGTCTTATCCTCGTGTTTGCAGGTAAGAAATTGTTTAATATGATTATCATCAATGCTAAGATTGGAAGGAAAAAGTGAAATAAGGTTCTTGCTCAAATTAAAAACGCTTTGTGTCCCGGCCCGTAAGTTGTAGCTCAGCCAGTAAGTGTAACGGATGACCTACCCAAATTGCATGCATGAAGATGTTTCACTTTTTGATGACATCTTATTTTATATTTAATTGTTTTAAACAAGTAGATACAATTAGATTTAAAAAATAAGATTATTATTCATGCATGCAATTTGGGTAGGTGATCCGTAATAGGCCTATACTTCTCCTTCTTTAATTGGGTCTGCCTCCTTCACGGTTGAAGATTCTTGCAGACTGATGAGTGTTAGCCAGGTGCACGGTGCAAGTAAAATGTTACTTATTGGTTGAGCTACGTACAGCCTAGGGGACACAAATCGTTTTTGATTTGAGCAAGAACCTTATTTCACTTCTTCCTTACAATCTAAGAATTGATGATGATAATATTAAAATAATTTATTACCTGAAAACACGGAGATATATAAGACCGTCCAAACCCCCATTTATCAGGTCCTCGCGACAACCTCCATTGTTAATTTTGTCGCACGCGTAAACTGCATGTACTTTGCATGTACTTTATTTGTATGTCGAGCGATCGCTAGCGCTTCTATATCGTTCCGTTGGGTCACGTGACCAGTACTTTAATCAACATTGATTACTTTAACCGGAAGGGGCTATCATTACTTTTTTTTTTTTTTTTTTTTTTTTAAATATATAATTTGGTCTTAAGGAAAAGGAAGAGACAGGATTTCCAACAAATATGTAGATGTGAATGCTCGGGAAGGGAGGGGGGATTTGTTGAGCTTTGGAATGAAGGGGGGAGGGGGATATGTCAGTTTGTATGTGTGTCTGAGTATGTGAGCGTGTGTGGTGTGTCTGTCTGTCTGTAGGTAACTCTTTGATTTATAATATTCGTTCAGTATAATTCAATGTAAAAATTATGTACTGTGTATTAAACTATCTTAAGTATTTTTGAGAGATGTACAATTTTCTTTATATTTTGATATATGTAAATCAATGAAGCTGTATGTTTGTTTGTTATATATTTTGTACTGAATGAATACAATAAAACAATATTACAAAACAAAAAATTACTGTCGGAATTTTGTTTTTAATCCATGCTGGGTTACAATTTTTGCCAACGACTTAGACTTAACCAACATAGGTTAAAAGGAATAATTTTGATCAACACAGTTTTTAACCAACGCAAGATTAAAAGTAAATTTTAATCAACACTACATTTTTAACCATGGTTGACCGTTTTTTAATCAACAATTTTTTAACCCGCAGTTTTTTAATACTTGTTTTAACAGTGTAGTAGCCTACACATGCTTTAGCAGTCACGCAAAACACACATTGTCCAATTATTATTCAATAAAATCTGAGAATTTATACTATTATCTAGATCTATTATTTTTAAATTATTTTTAAAATAATTCCATTAATTGGGGTAAAACAAAAATATTCCAACTTTATGAGCGACAGTGTACTTGCAAGAGCGAATGACCCGGAAGAACATACAAGACACGTCGGATCACCTCATTACCAACAAGAAAGTGTTGGCCAAGTAATGGACGTAAAAAAGACACGGGGAGATTCGATTATCTTCATGAAAATCGGTCGTTGATCAGTTATAATTGTTTGTTTGAAAGCTAACTGGGTAAGATGCGAGGATTATAATTGTAATTGAACGAATGGAATGATTAGAAGATTTGGCTCGAAACATGATATCAAACCAATCAAAATTAGAATTATTTCCATTACTGGTATTAATATAAATCTCGCCATAATCTTACTGAGCCTCTGGGTAAATTAGAATTATTGTCATTAGTTGTATATGCCTTCGATTTAGCTGTATAGGTTTAGTGCATTTGCAGCCTAAATATATCTCTCTTTTTTAGGATAGTTCTAGGAAAATGAGAAAAGAAAACAAATCAAGACTCATCAAAATTCCACTTGACTCGGGAAAGATTCCATTTACCCGCCTTCCCCAAAATGGTGAATAATTTCGTAATGATAGGTAATCTCATTAGTCATCACTAACATATTTAATGCCCCCCCCCCCTGATGACTCTGCAACCCCCCCCCCCCCCAAAAAAAAAAAAAAAAAAAAAAAAAAAAACATAACGTCATAATTATGTTTAATATATTCAGAAACAATACAAAACGTAATCTTGCTGATGTTCAAGTCAAGCCATTATTTACTTATTTCATAACCGAAGAGATAATTAATTGTACAGAATCGTAGTAAACCAACGAATACAAACTTTTCGTCTTGCACTCTTCAGAGCCTCATCAATTATTGTCTGATTTCGGCGGTCTGTTCAATCTTGCGATTTACTTTGATGCGTGCATCCAAGACGAAAAGCTTTAGTATGTCTGTATTCGTTTCTATTTTATAACTATGAAAGGTTATTACAGGAGTGTCGTGGTCGAGTGGTTGAAGACGCTTGACTAGAGATGCGAAGGTCGACGGTTCGAATCCCGACACGGCACAAATATCCTTTGGCAAGATGTTACCTGCACTTGCTACTCTCCATCTAGGTGTTAAATGGGTACCCGGTAGGATGCGAAAGTTCATGTGGTTGGATGAGCAAGTGTGCGCTTGTAGATTGGTGACTGGCTGGAATTCTCCCCAGGGAGTGGAAAGGGTGCATACATTGTGTGCGGGTAAGCCTGAATCCCATGACCGGGGTAATAATATATCTGTAAAGCGCTTGGGCACATCGTTGTGTCGATGTATTGGGCGCTATATAAAAGCGGAATATTATTTTATTATTATTAAACCCTCCCCCCTCCCGCCCCGCCAAGAAATCGTTTGAAATACATATTCTCCATTGCAAGAATGTGGGGTATCGTCACATGGTGAGTTCGGTTACCCCCCCCCCCCCCCCTCCTTCCCCACGTTTGTGGACAGGGGAATGAATATAACCATTTCCTCCGTTTTTCAAATCCTGGAAACTGGCCTGTAAAAATCAACTTTCTCTAGGGTTAGCCATATTTGTCGGCTTATGGAAAGACTTTTTTTCTTAGGCCATAATGTTCTTACATGGATTTAACTCTTTTTCGCATCTCCTGTACTTTGTATGACTTTCTTTTAATGATTCCTCAATTTTATCTCTCTCTCTCTCTCTCTGTATATATATATATATATAAATATATCACTTACATTCTCGTTTCTCTTCCTCTTTTTTGTGGTTATTATATATCTCCCCCACTATGAAACATCACTCTCTCGCACGCGCGCAAGCCCACCCCCTCTCTTTCTCCCGTCTCTCTCACTCTCTCGCTCATCCCCTACTCTATCTCTCTCTTTCTCTCTCTCTCTCTCTCTCTCTCTCTCTCCGTCTCTCTCACTCTCTCTCACTCATAATTCTCCCGTTGGTAAAATAAAAAAGAAAGCTTGAGACACAGATTGAACTACATGTACATTTAGTACGTAATGACTTTTTTAATTTGAAGATATGTTTCCATCTTTCTAAATCTCAAGCGTTGGAGATAAAACTATATGACTTTCATGACATTTTAGAAACTGACGAGAACATAACGTTATTTAAACTTCCTAAAATGATTTTCTTTCTTTTTTTTCTTCTTTTTTTTTCTTTTTTGGTCCTTTTACTTCTTTGATGGATTCAAATTACACAATAAATATCATTGATTAATACATTTAGAAGAGAGATTTATATTTCATAAAAGAAAATGACAAGCTATATGTATTAATTGAACAAGATCTACGAACAATGACATATGTTATGGAGTAAAGCCTCGGTTACAAATGCCATTACGAACTGCTACGAACGCCGTACGAACGATTTTCAGACAATGGAAATTCGAGAAAACAATGGAAAAACAGGGAGATTCGTACGAAATTATCGTTCGTACGAACCTTTGTGACCGTAGCATTAGGGAAAAAAACGTTACATCAAACGCGTTGTACGGATTAAGAATAATTTTGTGTCTGTGACAACTAAATTTTGTTGTCATAATTTTTTAAAGTTTGTATATTTCAAAACATAGTTCATGAAAGGTGAGAAATAAAATAAGAGTTTTGAGCCTAAATTATAGCCTACAAGATATACAAATAATTATCTTTTCAGAATTGATTCAGGGGAGGCGATCCTGGGGGGGGGGGAGGGGGGACACGTCCCCCCTCAATTTTTAAGGGGAATTGTCCCGCCCCCCCCCCCCCCGAAAATTTGAAAAAGTGCAAAAAAAAATGTATTGCGAATACTGACTAAAGACTGCAACAAACTTTTAGGCTTTGGTGGGCCCAAGCGTGCAAGAGAGACTAATAACAATGCAAAAGTCTTCTCGCTTGGTCGCTATGCTCCCTCGCGTAATACCCTTCCAAATGTACTAGTAAATATTGTAGACAATCTGTATTCCGATGGTATCACGTCCCTGCTTGAATTATAGTTATCAATAATATTTATTCTAATTTTTGTTGTGCACAAAAAAAATGAAGATTTTGTATTTAAGCATGTTTTGTTTTTTTAGAATTGTGCAGTTATTGTGCAAACAAGGGCACTGCGCAAATATGGGCATTAATGCCAAAATAAGCTCTTACTTGCTGCAAGTCTGCAAACTTCTTATAGCAATTAAAAACCTACCAAACATGAAAATATCATGGACTGTGTGCAGTTATAACTGTTTAACAAGTAATAAATAACCATCAGATTCGAGTCCTTAGTGACTGTCTTCTATGTCACACCGTCTGCTGACAGCCAACAGGACATTTTAATCTATACATCAAATAGATGTGACTAACCTTAACGTCTTCCGGGTAACCCTATACATTCGCTCCAGCGACAATCACTCTGGTGACGTAGGCCTATGTTTCAGGATTTATTTTCATCAATAATTGGTTTGGAATTGGGTTCTGGGGCCCCTTTCATAAAACTTGTTATCGATAACAAATGCTACATTTATATGACAAATTTGCTCTTAGGCAATCAATTGCCACGATATCAATAGCTTTTAACAGTTATTGCAACTTTTTATTGATAACAAATTTTATCAAACATCGCCGCAGCATACCCAGAAACTTCCCAAAGCATAAAACTTTTGAGTGGTCGAGATTTTTTGAAAGTTTTGTGACACATAATGGCAAAAGAAATTTATTTTAACTTCTTGTTTCATAAGAATTAATTTCAGCAGTTACAAAGAATATCTCATTAAATGTCTCATTAAATATCACATGGCAGCTGCTTCTTTTTTCAAATAAGCATACATTATGCAAGTTGTAAATGATATAGAGACTTCACATTTAAATATTCAATCGCTTATACAAAGGTGCACTACGAGCAAGATCTGGAGAACTTGTTATAGCACGAACTGCCTTTTTCTGTAAAACAACGATTGAAAATCACTGATGGACAATCGAAGCTCAAAACTGGTATTATATTGGCTCATATATTATCGCTTTTACATGGCTTGGTTGAATGATTGATTGATTGATTGATTTTTATTCGACAAGCTTCCAACATACAACAATATACGATAATAACAGATCAAAAATAAGTCAGCTTGAACAGGATAACCCACGAAAGCTCAAGAGCTTATTTCCAGTGGGTCCCTCATTACTTAAAAAGAGGGATTCAGTAAGCGGAGCATAATAAATAAATTTTAAAAAAGGGAAATTAAGGCACAATTCCCAGCTCCTTTTACGCAAAATCCACGACTGATACGAGATGGTACAAGGCCATTAAGTGAAGGTCTGGAATTCCACAGACTTTCTTCTGGCAACTCATCAGGAACAACAGAAACCCAGTCAGGAGTGGACTTAAGACAAGAGTCCAGTTCGAGATCGGATAAAGATACAAGATTCTTGTTTTCGTGGTGAGAAGGAGTCACACAGTTCACGCCCTGGACGCCAGATTGCAAAAGCCATCGCTGGAGGGTTGTCAATTCGCAGTCGCAGTGCCAAGGGTTTGGGTCGAGGTAGATCCTTTTGGAGAGTAGAGGAAAACTGAATGGTTGAAGGGTCATCAAACGATTTCCACCTAGCCGAATAGTCAAGCTACTGCGTTTGATGAAAGCTGATTGTGCTATAAACTCAATTTGATTATGCTCCAGATTGATTTCATCAATACTTAAACATGATGTAAATGCATGTTGTGGAACGCCCTCAATGAAATTATCCTGAAGATCGATAGAGCGTATTCCTGACAATTTTTCAAAAGGGTTTCCAGAAAGTGAGTCAATTAGGTTATGACTCAAGTCGAGATTTCTGAGCAAAGGGGCATCGATTGAGGGTAAGACGGTTATTGCATTGCAGCAAAGTAGAAGAGAATATTCGAGGAATGGCAATGAAAACTGCAGAGATACATTGGGCTGCTGCCGAAATAGCGTCACATTGTTCATTTTAATATCCAAAGTCGAAAGGTTATAGCTCTCAACCGTAATATCAGAACTTCTTAGTAGCGTATGTGAAAGTGAAAAAGACAGGAGACTCGATATGATATCTGAGGAAAGTGATTTTAATGGATTTCCTTGGAGGTAGACCTTCTTTAACATACTGCAATTGTTAAAGGCGTTTACGTTTATGGTAGTTATCTTGTTCCACCCAGCGTGTAATTCCCTCAACCAACACACCGTCTCGCAAAATAAGTCAACATCTGTGCACTTCCTATTTTCAGGCAAATAATTGATATTATTATGGGAACATTTAAATACTTCAGTTCTTGTAGGAAGGGATATGTTATGCAATCGGTTATGATCGACAAAAAACTGCTCTAACTTCTTTCCAATCCAGTCTGGATGATCAATGCTTGTAATCAGATTGTGACTAACGTCCAATTCAAATAACTCTTCAGCCGAGCTCATGTTAAATTGATCCAATGACTTAAGTGTGATGTTTTGTAGGATGATGCGACCGTATTTAGAAATATCTTGAGCTGAAATTCTGTTGATTTTGTTTGAACTGATATCAATGTCGAACCAACTTTTCATATGTCCGAACTTAACAATTTCAATGTCATTACATTGCAAATATAATTTGTGTAAGAGTGGCAAATGGGTTACGTCAGGTAATGCGATGAGTTTGTTATGATTGAGTTGGAGCATGGACAGAATTGGAGAACCGTCAAATGCACCCGGTATAATAAACTTTATTTGATTATGGGAAAGATCGAGAAACTTGAGTTGACCCAACTGAATAAAGTCATCCACACTATCGAGATAATTACTAGATATGTGCAGTTTGTATAATTTCGTATTCTGATTTAAAGCAGTCCAATTGACGGTCCGAATCTTATTATTGGATAGCCCTAAAGAACTAAGGCTCGACAGGTTTCTGAGGAAGTTTGTGTCGCCTATCTGATTGTTGCCTAGATTAAGATGCCTAACGTGCATAGATGGGCTATCAATCCCGCACCAATCGTCATGCTTGTTTCTTAGAATGATAAATTTAGTGATATTATTGTCCTGAAAGTCTATATGCCTTAGCATAGGAAATGAACAAGGGCTGAGGATTAGGTCTCCTCTTAGATTTGATTGTTTGATAATGAGTTCTTCTAAATTCGAAGCTTGTGGAAAGTCATTGATGTCTCGAATTAAAGACCGTGTAATGTGTAATCTTTCGAAGAAATCCACGTCCCAGTAAAGTAGGTCCTTTTTAGAACTAATTCCGGTACCGCTCAGGATCAACCGAGTTATTTGACTGGAGGAGGGTTCGGGTAAGATTGTCCTGTTTGCAAGATATAATTCTAATAACGTTATGCTCTTAGGCCAGTGTAAAACCTGTATCACATGGATAGGGTTACCTGATAAAATAAGATATTTGAGGCGAGTCAGGTTAATTAGATCAGGAAGCAACCTGATGAAGTTTTTACTAACGTCAATAAAAATGATGCGATGAGCCGACTTCATTTCATGAATATCGAACACCCGGAGATTGGACGATCTAGCCACAACGTTGCTTACAGGAAGTGTTAGGTTCGATAGACCTACAATAAAATTGTTCGACATGCTGATTTGAGGTTCACGTGCGCTGCTGAATGCGGATACCTGTTGACAGTCACAATTGACCTGTTGAATGAAATTAAAGTCAAGATTGACGCTCCAAATAGGTGGAATTGCAAAGATATCGACTAATGAATTTTCACTTAACTGGAGTATGGACAACTGAGAAA
This sequence comes from Strongylocentrotus droebachiensis, assembly GCA_035222895.1. Classification (NCBI taxonomy): domain Eukaryota; kingdom Metazoa; phylum Echinodermata; class Echinoidea; order Camarodonta; family Strongylocentrotidae; genus Strongylocentrotus; species Strongylocentrotus droebachiensis. The sequence continues at coordinate 70,024 of JAVYIG010006787.1, forward strand.
GTCCAGAAAACGCTCGTGATTCTATGGTCGATATGAAATTCGCATTAAGGCGCAGAACTGTTAAGGTCGACAAGAGATAAAAGGCATCATTTTCGATGGTGGTGAGCAAGTTACGAGATAGGATGAGATTTGTTGTTGTTGGTGGAAAACGACCTACCGCAGGGACAGACGTGAGATACCGAGTCCCGCAGTTGACTTCATTAAACATCGAACAGGTACATGTCTGCAGGCATACGGAATGGTCCAGCCCGGGCGACATGAATGCAGGAGAAACAAGAAACCATAGGACAAGCGTAAGGCGAAGGCCCTCAAACCTGAAGGGATACCACGGTTCCATTGTAAACTGAGTATTATTCAATCAAAACACTGAACTGATCTTCACGAGGTCTTCTGATGCATCCACCAACTCAAAGTGCTTAGAGAATCTGTTCTCACGTCCTTTATACAATTGTATCAGCAATTCTAAGGGGAGTTACTGGTGATGCCAATGCATTCCAGTAAATCAATTCATATTCAATCCGAGAACTCTCTCCTTATATTCAAATTTACATCACGAAGATAATTCCAAGTCGCTTAAAGCCCTTCTTATGAAATTAAAATCATTAAAAAAAAATGATTTGTCCTTTCAAAGGTTTAGATCTGATTAGTTCTAATCTATAAATCTCTGAAAGTTTTAACTGTAATGAGGGAAACAACAATTATCTACGAAGTAAGCACTAGAGTATTTGAAAGGGAGGCAGGGGCGAATCTAGTTTTTTGCTAAGGGGGGGTTGACCAAAATAATGACGATGCGGAGCATCGTCCACGAGCTGCGAAGCGGCGAGCCGATTTTTTGGGGGGTGTTTATTTGAACCCCGTAAATGATGTTTTCCTGGCATCTATTAACACAATGGAGACCATAAAAAGCAGTGCATGATAACGTCTTTTTAAATCAAGTAACAGTTTAATACACAGTTATATCCAGTGTTATCATGTGTTTGGTTAAGTTACCAGATGAGTTAAATATCTTCTCACAATATTTGCACTTGAAAGGGTTTCTCTCTACAGCGTGCGTTCTTTTTTCTTTTTTTTTTTTTCTTTTTTTTTTTTTTTGGGGGGGGGGGGGGGCGCCCAAGGGGGGGGGTTTAAACCCCCTAAACCCCCCCCCCCCCCCGTAGATCCGCGCCTGGCAGGAGTGCTTGTAATCCCTCCTGACTAATTTCCTTTTAATTATATAGGTCGCTGATCTTTTTAATTTATTAAAAAAACTATTTAGAATTCGACAAACTCTAATTTGCTCCTGAAAACCAACATTTAAACCGGAAATTTTAATGGCGGACGGTTATATTAGGTATTAAGTTATGGAAAAAATGCTTTGCTCTTTTAAACATTTTTTTTTTAGTTGAGGGAGGGAGCTGGAGTTCTTCTTTTTAATCTAGGACGATTTCAGTTACGGGCCGGACTTTTTTCCGTGAAAGGTACCCCTTTGCTGGAGATTTGGGGAACACGAATGTGGTCCCTCCGACCTCGGAGTGAGGGGGGGGGGGGAGACCAGAATCTGGCCGATTTTAATTTTAATGATCTCCATCATTGCGACCTCCCCGGCCCCTACTTGCTGCAAGCCGAAGATGACGCGATCCCCGAATGTCTCCAATGTCTACGTCCGTCGGAAGGCTGGGTGTACAAGTTCGTTGGTGACGCCATCTTTGGCGGCTTGAAGCAAGGTAGTGTAGAGAATATTAGAAATGTAGAGACAAAATATAAGAACTGACCAGATTCTGGACTGCAGATGGTCCGACATTTTATTTCCGGCGACTTATATCTCCGGCTTTATTGAATAAGCCCGGGGTGGAAAGTACTCACATATTAAGACATACGGGGATGCAGAGGCGGCAAGGCGACTTACAAAGTGGGGGCACCAATTAAAAATAAGGACACTTTCTGGAGGAAAAAAAAGTGCACAAAGCGAAAATATACAATTTTTTAGACATTGGTAAATACCCCTGTATTGTGATTACATTATCAGGGATGATTTCAATATGTGTTTCTCTTTATACACCAAATAAGATATTGCTTAAGCATCATACTTTGCAGTTGGGTGTGATGATCTGAAAATTCATTTGCGAGGGAGCAAAGTGAGCGAGGAATTTTTTAAAGATTTGTGAGGTCGCAGCCATGCATTATGGCTCAAGGCATGGACACACAGAGGATTTTTGTTATGTTGGGAACCGGGGTAAAATGCAATAAATTATTGAAAATTTATTGTATTTTTTTTTTTTTAATGGAAACTGCCCCCTATCCTAGCCCCCGCTGCGTACAGTCATGGTTCAGTGACAAAGCAATGGCCTCGTAACTGTGAGGCCCCAGGATCAAAACCGTGTCGATGTGCTATATAAGTGCCCTTTTGTGGGGCATTAATCCTCATTACTGTCATTTATGACTTAAGGGGTCCCCTAGTTGATAAGCATACACTGTTAGAACAAGTATTACAATTTTTAATCAAGTTGGTTAAAATTTTAATCAACCACGGATTACCAGGTGAAACACCGTAATCGTTGGTTAAACTTTAACCAACAGCCTGTTGATTAAAATTTAACCTGTGGTTGATTAAAAAATTTAATCAATTATTGGTTTAAAAAATTTGCTCAATGTTGGTTAAAATGGTGTTGATTAAACTTTAACCCTTTGTTGATAAAAACTTTAATCTTTTGTTGGTTATTTATGCTTTGTTCGGGGCTGATTCACATGTTGTTGGTTAAACTTACATGGGTCGTTGGTTAAAATTGTAACCATTGTAGGTTAATTCTTTTTTGATTCACACGATGTTGGTTAAACTTTAGTGGGTTGTTGGTTACAGTTATAACCACTGTTGGTTAAACTTACGGGGCTTTGGAGGTCTTATCCTCGTGTTTGCAGGTAAGAAATTGTTTAATATGATTATCATCAATGCTAAGATTGGAAGGAAAAAGTGAAATAAGGTTCTTGCTCAAATTAAAAACGCTTTGTGTCCCGGCCCGTAAGTTGTAGCTCAGCCAGTAAGTGTAACGGATGACCTACCCAAATTGCATGCATGAAGATGTTTCACTTTTTGATGACATCTTATTTTATATTTAATTGTTTTAAACAAGTAGATACAATTAGATTTAAAAAATAAGATTATTATTCATGCATGCAATTTGGGTAGGTGATCCGTAATAGGCCTATACTTCTCCTTCTTTAATTGGGTCTGCCTCCTTCACGGTTGAAGATTCTTGCAGACTGATGAGTGTTAGCCAGGTGCACGGTGCAAGTAAAATGTTACTTATTGGTTGAGCTACGTACAGCCTAGGGGACACAAATCGTTTTTGATTTGAGCAAGAACCTTATTTCACTTCTTCCTTACAATCTAAGAATTGATGATGATAATATTAAAATAATTTATTACCTGAAAACACGGAGATATATAAGACCGTCCAAACCCCCATTTATCAGGTCCTCGCGACAACCTCCATTGTTAATTTTGTCGCACGCGTAAACTGCATGTACTTTGCATGTACTTTATTTGTATGTCGAGCGATCGCTAGCGCTTCTATATCGTTCCGTTGGGTCACGTGACCAGTACTTTAATCAACATTGATTACTTTAACCGGAAGGGGCTATCATTACTTTTTTTTTTTTTTTTTTTTTTTTAAATATATAATTTGGTCTTAAGGAAAAGGAAGAGACAGGATTTCCAACAAATATGTAGATGTGAATGCTCGGGAAGGGAGGGGGGATTTGTTGAGCTTTGGAATGAAGGGGGGAGGGGGATATGTCAGTTTGTATGTGTGTCTGAGTATGTGAGCGTGTGTGGTGTGTCTGTCTGTCTGTAGGTAACTCTTTGATTTATAATATTCGTTCAGTATAATTCAATGTAAAAATTATGTACTGTGTATTAAACTATCTTAAGTATTTTTGAGAGATGTACAATTTTCTTTATATTTTGATATATGTAAATCAATGAAGCTGTATGTTTGTTTGTTATATATTTTGTACTGAATGAATACAATAAAACAATATTACAAAACAAAAAATTACTGTCGGAATTTTGTTTTTAATCCATGCTGGGTTACAATTTTTGCCAACGACTTAGACTTAACCAACATAGGTTAAAAGGAATAATTTTGATCAACACAGTTTTTAACCAACGCAAGATTAAAAGTAAATTTTAATCAACACTACATTTTTAACCATGGTTGACCGTTTTTTAATCAACAATTTTTTAACCCGCAGTTTTTTAATACTTGTTTTAACAGTGTAGTAGCCTACACATGCTTTAGCAGTCACGCAAAACACACATTGTCCAATTATTATTCAATAAAATCTGAGAATTTATACTATTATCTAGATCTATTATTTTTAAATTATTTTTAAAATAATTCCATTAATTGGGGTAAAACAAAAATATTCCAACTTTATGAGCGACAGTGTACTTGCAAGAGCGAATGACCCGGAAGAACATACAAGACACGTCGGATCACCTCATTACCAACAAGAAAGTGTTGGCCAAGTAATGGACGTAAAAAAGACACGGGGAGATTCGATTATCTTCATGAAAATCGGTCGTTGATCAGTTATAATTGTTTGTTTGAAAGCTAACTGGGTAAGATGCGAGGATTATAATTGTAATTGAACGAATGGAATGATTAGAAGATTTGGCTCGAAACATGATATCAAACCAATCAAAATTAGAATTATTTCCATTACTGGTATTAATATAAATCTCGCCATAATCTTACTGAGCCTCTGGGTAAATTAGAATTATTGTCATTAGTTGTATATGCCTTCGATTTAGCTGTATAGGTTTAGTGCATTTGCAGCCTAAATATATCTCTCTTTTTTAGGATAGTTCTAGGAAAATGAGAAAAGAAAACAAATCAAGACTCATCAAAATTCCACTTGACTCGGGAAAGATTCCATTTACCCGCCTTCCCCAAAATGGTGAATAATTTCGTAATGATAGGTAATCTCATTAGTCATCACTAACATATTTAATGCCCCCCCCCCCCTGATGACTCTGCAACCCCCCCCCCCCCCCCCAAAAAAAAAAAAAAAAAAAAAAAAAAAACATAACGTCATAATTATGTTTAATATATTCAGAAACAATACAAAACGTAATCTTGCTGATGTTCAAGTCAAGCCATTATTTACTTATTTCATAACCGAAGAGATAATTAATTGTACAGAATCGTAGTAAACCAACGAATACAAACTTTTCGTCTTGCACTCTTCAGAGCCTCATCAATTATTGTCTGATTTCGGCGGTCTGTTCAATCTTGCGATTTACTTTGATGCGTGCATCCAAGACGAAAAGCTTTAGTATGTCTGTATTCGTTTCTATTTTATAACTATGAAAGGTTATTACAGGAGTGTCGTGGTCGAGTGGTTGAAGACGCTTGACTAGAGATGCGAAGGTCGACGGTTCGAATCCCGACACGGCACAAATATCCTTTGGCAAGATGTTACCTGCACTTGCTACTCTCCATCTAGGTGTTAAATGGGTACCCGGTAGGATGCGAAAGTTCATGTGGTTGGATGAGCAAGTGTGCGCTTGTAGATTGGTGACTGGCTGGAATTCTCCCCAGGGAGTGGAAAGGGTGCATACATTGTGTGCGGGTAAGCCTGAATCCCATGACCGGGGTAATAATATATCTGTAAAGCGCTTGGGCACATCGTTGTGTCGATGTATTGGGCGCTATATAAAAGCGGAATATTATTTTATTATTATTAAACCCTCCCCCCTCCCGCCCCGCCAAGAAATCGTTTGAAATACATATTCTCCATTGCAAGAATGTGGGGTATCGTCACATGGTGAGTTCGGTTACCCCCCCCCCCCCCCCCCTCCTTCCCCACGTTTGTGGACAGGGGAATGAATATAACCATTTCCTCCGTTTTTCAAATCCTGGAAACTGGCCTGTAAAAATCAACTTTCTCTAGGGTTAGCCATATTTGTCGGCTTATGGAAAGACTTTTTTTCTTAGGCCATAATGTTCTTACATGGATTTAACTCTTTTTCGCATCTCCTGTACTTTGTATGACTTTCTTTTAATGATTCCTCAATTTTATCTCTCTCTCTCTCTCTCTGTATATATATATATATATAAATATATCACTTACATTCTCGTTTCTCTTCCTCTTTTTTGTGGTTATTATATATCTCCCCCACTATGAAACATCACTCTCTCGCACGCGCGCAAGCCCACCCCCTCTCTTTCTCCCGTCTCTCTCACTCTCTCGCTCATCCCCTACTCTATCTCTCTCTTTCTCTCTCTCTCTCTCTCTCTCTCTCTCTCTCTCCGTCTCTCTCACTCTCTCTCACTCATAATTCTCCCGTTGGTAAAATAAAAAAGAAAGCTTGAGACACAGATTGAACTACATGTACATTTAGTACGTAATGACTTTTTTAATTTGAAGATATGTTTCCATCTTTCTAAATCTCAAGCGTTGGAGATAAAACTATATGACTTTCATGACATTTTAGAAACTGACGAGAACATAACGTTATTTAAACTTCCTAAAATGATTTTCTTTCTTTTTTTTCTTCTTTTTTTTTCTTTTTTGGTCCTTTTACTTCTTTGATGGATTCAAATTACACAATAAATATCATTGATTAATACATTTAGAAGAGAGATTTATATTTCATAAAAGAAAATGACAAGCTATATGTATTAATTGAACAAGATCTACGAACAATGACATATGTTATGGAGTAAAGCCTCGGTTACAAATGCCATTACGAACTGCTACGAACGCCGTACGAACGATTTTCAGACAATGGAAATTCGAGAAAACAATGGAAAAACAGGGAGATTCGTACGAAATTATCGTTCGTACGAACCTTTGTGACCGTAGCATTAGGGAAAAAAACGTTACATCAAACGCGTTGTACGGATTAAGAATAATTTTGTGTCTGTGACAACTAAATTTTGTTGTCATAATTTTTTAAAGTTTGTATATTTCAAAACATAGTTCATGAAAGGTGAGAAATAAAATAAGAGTTTTGAGCCTAAATTATAGCCTACAAGATATACAAATAATTATCTTTTCAGAATTGATTCAGGGGAGGCGATCCTGGGGGGGGGGGGGGGAGGGGGGACACGTCCCCCCTCAATTTTTAAGGGGAATTGTCCCGCCCCCCCCCCCCCGAAAATTTGAAAAAGTGCAAAAAAAAATGTATTGCGAATACTGACTAAAGACTGCAACAAACTTTTAGGCTTTGGTGGGCCCAAGCGTGCAAGAGAGACTAATAACAATGCAAAAGTCTTCTCGCTTGGTCGCTATGCTCCCTCGCGTAATACCCTTCCAAATGTACTAGTAAATATTGTAGACAATCTGTATTCCGATGGTATCACGTCCCTGCTTGAATTATAGTTATCAATAATATTTATTCTAATTTTTGTTGTGCACAAAAAAAATGAAGATTTTGTATTTAAGCATGTTTTGTTTTTTTAGAATTGTGCAGTTATTGTGCAAACAAGGGCACTGCGCAAATATGGGCATTAATGCCAAAATAAGCTCTTACTTGCTGCAAGTCTGCAAACTTCTTATAGCAATTAAAAACCTACCAAACATGAAAATATCATGGACTGTGTGCAGTTATAACTGTTTAACAAGTAATAAATAACCATCAGATTCGAGTCCTTAGTGACTGTCTTCTATGTCACACCGTCTGCTGACAGCCAACAGGACATTTTAATCTATACATCAAATAGATGTGACTAACCTTAACGTCTTCCGGGTAACCCTATACATTCGCTCCAGCGACAATCACTCTGGTGACGTAGGCCTATGTTTCAGGATTTATTTTCATCAATAATTGGTTTGGAATTGGGTTCTGGGGCCCCTTTCATAAAACTTGTTATCGATAACAAATGCTACATTTATATGACAAATTTGCTCTTAGGCAATCAATTGCCACGATATCAATAGCTTTTAACAGTTATTGCAACTTTTTATTGATAACAAATTTTATCAAACATCGCCGCAGCATACCCAGAAACTTCCCAAAGCATAAAACTTTTGAGTGGTCGAGATTTTTTGAAAGTTTTGTGACACATAATGGCAAAAGAAATTTATTTTAACTTCTTGTTTCATAAGAATTAATTTCAGCAGTTACAAAGAATATCTCATTAAATGTCTCATTAAATATCACATGGCAGCTGCTTCTTTTTTCAAATAAGCATACATTATGCAAGTTGTAAATGATATAGAGACTTCACATTTAAATATTCAATCGCTTATACAAAGGTGCACTACGAGCAAGATCTGGAGAACTTGTTATAGCACGAACTGCCTTTTTCTGTAAAACAACGATTGAAAATCACTGATGGACAATCGAAGCTCAAAACTGGTATTATATTGGCTCATATATTATCGCTTTTACATGGCTTGGTTGAATGATTGATTGATTGATTGATTTTTATTCGACAAGCTTCCAACATACAACAATATACGATAATAACAGATCAAAAATAAGTCAGCTTGAACAGGATAACCCACGAAAGCTCAAGAGCTTATTTCCAGTGGGTCCCTCATTACTTAAAAAGAGGGATTCAGTAAGCGGAGCATAATAAATAAATTTTAAAAAAGGGAAATTAAGGCACAATTCCCAGCTCCTTTTACGCAAAATCCACGACTGATACGAGATGGTACAAGGCCATTAAGTGAAGGTCTGGAATTCCACAGACTTTCTTCTGGCAACTCATCAGGAACAACAGAAACCCAGTCAGGAGTGGACTTAAGACAAGAGTCCAGTTCGAGATCGGATAAAGATACAAGATTCTTGTTTTCGTGGTGAGAAGGAGTCACACAGTTCACGCCCTGGACGCCAGATTGCAAAAGCCATCGCTGGAGGGTTGTCAATTCGCAGTCGCAGTGCCAAGGGTTTGGGTCGAGGTAGATCCTTTTGGAGAGTAGAGGAAAACTGAATGGTTGAAGGGTCATCAAACGATTTCCACCTAGCCGAATAGTCAAGCTACTGCGTTTGATGAAAGCTGATTGTGCTATAAACTCAATTTGATTATGCTCCAGATTGATTTCATCAATACTTAAACATGATGTAAATGCATGTTGTGGAACGCCCTCAATGAAATTATCCTGAAGATCGATAGAGCGTATTCCTGACAATTTTTCAAAAGGGTTTCCAGAAAGTGAGTCAATTAGGTTATGACTCAAGTCGAGATTTCTGAGCAAAGGGGCATCGATTGAGGGTAAGACGGTTATTGCATTGCAGCAAAGTAGAAGAGAATATTCGAGGAATGGCAATGAAAACTGCAGAGATACATTGGGCTGCTGCCGAAATAGCGTCACATTGTTCATTTTAATATCCAAAGTCGAAAGGTTATAGCTCTCAACCGTAATATCAGAACTTCTTAGTAGCGTATGTGAAAGTGAAAAAGACAGGAGACTCGATATGATATCTGAGGAAAGTGATTTTAATGGATTTCCTTGGAGGTAGACCTTCTTTAACATACTGCAATTGTTAAAGGCGTTTACGTTTATGGTAGTTATCTTGTTCCACCCAGCGTGTAATTCCCTCAACCAACACACCGTCTCGCAAAATAAGTCAACATCTGTGCACTTCCTATTTTCAGGCAAATAATTGATATTATTATGGGAACATTTAAATACTTCAGTTCTTGTAGGAAGGGATATGTTATGCAATCGGTTATGATCGACAAAAAACTGCTCTAACTTCTTTCCAATCCAGTCTGGATGATCAATGCTTGTAATCAGATTGTGACTAACGTCCAATTCAAATAACTCTTCAGCCGAGCTCATGTTAAATTGATCCAATGACTTAAGTGTGATGTTTTGTAGGATGATGCGACCGTATTTAGAAATATCTTGAGCTGAAATTCTGTTGATTTTGTTTGAACTGATATCAATGTCGAACCAACTTTTCATATGTCCGAACTTAACAATTTCAATGTCATTACATTGCAAATATAATTTGTGTAAGAGTGGCAAATGGGTTACGTCAGGTAATGCGATGAGTTTGTTATGATTGAGTTGGAGCATGGACAGAATTGGAGAACCGTCAAATGCACCCGGTATAATAAACTTTATTTGATTATGGGAAAGATCGAGAAACTTGAGTTGACCCAACTGAATAAAGTCATCCACACTATCGAGATAATTACTAGATATGTGCAGTTTGTATAATTTCGTATTCTGATTTAAAGCAGTCCAATTGACGGTCCGAATCTTATTATTGGATAGCCCTAAAGAACTAAGGCTCGACAGGTTTCTGAGGAAGTTTGTGTCGCCTATCTGATTGTTGCCTAGATTAAGATGCCTAACGTGCATAGATGGGCTATCAATCCCGCACCAATCGTCATGCTTGTTTCTTAGAATGATAAATTTAGTGATATTATTGTCCTGAAAGTCTATATGCCTTAGCATAGGAAATGAACAAGGGCTGAGGATTAGGTCTCCTCTTAGATTTGATTGTTTGATAATGAGTTCTTCTAAATTCGAAGCTTGTGGAAAGTCATTGATGTCTCGAATTAAAGACCGTGTAATGTGTAATCTTTCGAAGAAATCCACGTCCCAGTAAAGTAGGTCCTTTTTAGAACTAATTCCGGTACCGCTCAGGATCAACCGAGTTATTTGACTGGAGGAGGGTTCGGGTAAGATTGTCCTGTTTGCAAGATATAATTCTAATAACGTTATGCTCTTAGGCCAGTGTAAAACCTGTATCACATGGATAGGGTTACCTGATAAAATAAGATATTTGAGGCGAGTCAGGTTAATTAGATCAGGAAGCAACCTGATGAAGTTTTTACTAACGTCAATAAAAATGATGCGATGAGCCGACTTCATTTCATGAATATCGAACACCCGGAGATTGGACGATCTAGCCACAACGTTGCTTACAGGAAGTGTTAGGTTCGATAGACCTACAATAAAATTGTTCGACATGCTGATTTGAGGTTCACGTGCGCTGCTGAATGCGGATACCTGTTGACAGTCACAATTGACCTGTTGAATGAAATTAAAGTCAAGATTGACGCTCCAAATAGGTGGAATTGCAAAGATATCGACTAATGAATTTTCACTTAACTGGAGTATGGACAACTGAGAAAGTCCAGAAAACGCTCGTGATTCTATGGTCGATATGAAATTCGCATTAAGGCGCAGAACTGTTAAGGTCGACAAGAGATAAAAGGCATCATTTTCGATGGTGGTGAGCAAGTTACGAGATAGGATGAGATTTGTTGTTGTTGGTGGAAAACGACCTACCGCAGGGACAGACGTGAGATACCGAGTCCCGCAGTTGACTTCATTAAACATCGAACAGGTACATGTCTGCAGGCATACGGAATGGTCCAGCCCGGGCGACATGAATGCAGGAGAAACAAGAAACCATAGGACAAGCGTAAGGCGAAGGCCCTCAAACCTGGAGGGATAGCAAGGTTCCATTGTAAACTGAGTATCATTCAATCAAAACACTGAACTGCTCTTCACGAGGTCTTCTGATGCATCCACCAACTCAAAGTGCTTGGAGAATCTGTTCTCACGTCCTTTATACAATTGTATCAGCAATTCTAAGGGGAGTTACTGGTTAAGCCAATGCATTCCAGTAAATCAATTCATATTCAATCCGAGAACTCTCTCCTTATATTCAAATTTACATCACGAAGATAATTCCAAGTCGCTTAAAGCCCTTCTTATGAAATTAAAATCATTAAAAAAAAATGATTTGTCCTTTCAAAGGTTTAGATCTGATTAGTTCTAATCTATAAATCTCTGAAAGTTTTAACTGTAATGAGGGAAACAACAATTATCTACGAAGTAAGCACTAGAGTATTTGAAAGGGAGGAGTGCTTGTAATCCCTCCTGACTAATTTCCTTTTAATTGTATAGGTCGCTGATCTTTTTAATTTAGTAAAAAAACTATTTAGAATTCGACAAACTCTAATTTGCTCCTGAAAACCAACATTTAAACCGGAAATTGTAATGGCGGACGGTTATATTAGGTATTAAGTTATGGAAAAAATGCTTTGCTCTTTTAAACATTTTTTTTTTAGTTGAGGGAGGGAGCTGGAGTTCTTCTTTTTAATCTAGGACGATTTCAGTTACGGGCCGGACTTTTTTCCGTGAAAGGTACCCCTTTGCTGGAAATTTGGGGAACACGAATGTGGTCCCTCCGACCTCGGAGTGAGGGGGGGGGAGACCAGAATCTGGCCGATTTTAATTTTAATGATCTCCATCATTGCGACCTCCCCGGCCCCTACTTGCTGCAAGCCGAAGATGAAGCGATCCCCGAATGTCTCCAATGTCTACGTCCGTCGGAAGGCTGGGCGTACAAGTTCGTTGGTGACGCCATCTTTGGCAGCTTGAAGCAAGGTAGTGTAGAGAATATTAGAAATGTAGAGACAAAATATAAGAACTGACCAGATTCTGGACTGCAGATGGTCCGACATTTTATTTCCGGCGACTTATATCTCCGGCTTTATTGAATAAGCCCGGGGTGGAAAGTACTCACATATTAAGACATACGGGGATGCAGAGGCGGCAAGGCGACTTACAAAGTGGGGGCACCAATTAAAAATAAGGACACTTTCTGGAGGAAAAAAAAGTGCACAAAGCGAAAATATACAATTTTTTAGACATTGGTAAATACCCCTGTAATGTGATTACATTATCAGGGATGATTTCAATATGTGTTTCTCTTTATACACCAAATAAGATATTGCTTAAGCATCATACTTTGCAGTTGGGTGTGATGATCTGAAAATTCATTTGCGAGGGAGCAAAGTGAGCGAGGAATTTTTTAAAGATTTGTGAGGTCGCAGCCATGCATTATGGCTCAAGGCATGGGCACACAGAGGATTTTTTTTATGTTGGGAACCGGGGTAAAATGCAATAAATTATTGAAAATTTATTGTATTTTTTTTTTTTTAATGGAAACTGCCCCCTATCCTAGCCCCCGCTGCGTACAGTCATGGTTCAGTGACAAAGCAATGGCCTCGTAACTGTGAGGCCCCAGGATCAAAACCGTGTCGATGTGCTATATAAGTGCCCTTTTGTGGGGCATTAATCCTCATTACTGTCATTTATGACTTAAGGGGTCCCCTAGTTGATAAGCATATAGCCTACACATGCTTTAGCAGTCACGCAAAACACTCATTGTCCAATTATTATTCAATAAAATCTGAGAATTTATACTATTATCTAGATCTATTATTTTTAAATTATTTTTAAAATAATTCCATAAATTGGGGTAAAACAAAAATATTCCAACTTTATGAGCGACAGTGTACTTGCAAGAGCGAATGACCCGGAAGAACATACAAGACACGTCGGATCACCTCATTACCAACAAGAAAGTGTTGGCCAAGTAATGGACGTAAAAAAGACACGGGGAGATTCGATTATCTTCATGAAAATCGGTCGTTGATCAGTTATAATTGTTTGTTCGAAAGCTAACTGGGTAAGATGCGAGGATTATAATTGTAATTGAACGAATGGAATGATTAGAAGATTTGGCTCGAAACATGATATCAAACCAATCAAAATTAGAATTATTTCCATTACTGGTATTAATATAAATCTCGCCATAATCTTACTGAGCCTCTGGGTAAATTAGAATTATTGTCATTAGTTGTATATGCCTCCGATTTAGCTGTATAGGTTAAGTGCATTTGCAGCCTAAATATATCTCTCTTTTTTAGGAAAGTTCTAGGAAAATGAGAAAAGAAAACAAATCAAGACTCATCAAAATTCCACTTGACTCGGGAAAGATTCCATTTACCCGCCTTTCCCAAAATGGTGAATAATTTCGTAATGATAGGTAATCTCATTAGTCATCACTAACATATTTAATGCCCCCCCCCCCCTGATGACTCTGCAACCCCCCCCCCCCAAAAAAAAAAAAAAAAAAAAAAAACGTCATAATTATGTTTAATATATTCAGAAACAATAAAAAAACGTAATCTTGCTGATGTTCAAATCAAGCCATTATTGACTTATTTCATAACCGAAGAGAAAATTAATTGTACAGAATCGTAGTAAAGCAACGAATACAATCTTTTCGTCTTGCACTCTTCAGAGCCTCATCTATTATTGTCTGATTTCGGCGGTCTGTTCAATCTTGCGATTTACTTTGATGAGTGCATGGAAGACGAAAAGCTTTAGAATGTCTGTATTCGTGTTGCTATTTCATAACTATGAAAAGGTTATAGTGTGGTGGTCGAGTGGTTTAAGACACTTGACTGGAGATGCGAAGGTCGAGGGTTCGAATCCTGACACGGCACTAATATCCTATTAGTTGTTACCTGCACTTGCTACTCTCCATTTAGGTGTTAAATGGGTACCCGGTAGAATGCGAAAGTATCATAAATCATATGACACAAATTCCAGGTCACAAGTTCAAAGGTCATTTTTGGTCAGTAGACTTGGATTAAATGTACGTTTTCACAACTTAATATGAGAATGAATGAATCAATTTTTGTTATTTCTTCATATTTTATTCAAGTTATCGATCTTAGTACATATAATAGTAAATAACTCTTTTGATGATTCTTAGTCAATATTCACTTCAAAATGCTGATTATATTCAGAGGATTTCATTTTTTGTTGCTTGCTAATAGGCCACCCTGCCTATAAATAATGTTCCATCATCAAATTTTCATCGTATCGAATTGCGTAATGCAGGCGAGACCACCGAGAGGGTTTCCCTTGTTTTTGTTTTTTTGTGCCACATATAATGATGGTAAATGAAACTCATTTGAACTTCTTGTTTCATGAGAATGAATGTCAGCATTTAAAAAGAAAATATCATTGAAAAAACATGGCAGCTGTTTCTTCTTGAAAATGACTAAATTGTGATATAGAGACTTCACATCTATGGGCGTTCCCAACTCAAGCTATGCTTTCCGGGTTTTCGCCTCCTTCCGTATCTGAATAATTTACTGTATACTCTATGTTGAAATAATTGTTACATATATCATGTATATATACATTGTGTTTCATATTGTACTGTTGAGAAGGAAATAAATGTTAATAAATACAAATACAAATACAAAATATTAAATCGTTTATACAAAGGTGGACTACGAGCAAGATATGGAGAATTTGTTATAGCACGAACTGCTTTTTCTGTAAAACCACGATTGAAAATTACTGATGGAAAATCGAAGCTCAAAACTGTCATTATATTGACTCATTTATCATTGCTTTTACATGGCTTAGTTTAATAATTAACCTCATAACTTAAAAAGAGGGATTCAGTAAGCGGTGCATAATTAAAAAAAAATAGAAAGGAAATGATGGCAAAATACCCCGTTCCTTTTAAGCACACTCCACGACTTGTACGAGATGGTACAAGGCCATTGAGTGAAGGTCTAGAGTTCCCCAGACTTTCTTCTGGCAACTCATCACGAACGGTAGAAACCCAGTCAGGAGTGGACTTAAGACAATAGTCCAGTTCGAGATCGGATAAAGATACCAGACTCTTGTTTTCGTGGTGAGAAGGAGTCACACAGTTCACGCCCTGGATGCCAGATTGCAAAAGCCATCTCTGGAGGGTTGTCAATTCGCAGTCGCAGTGCCAAGGGTTTGGGTCGAGGTAGATCCTCTTAGAGAGTAGAGGAAAACTGGATGGTTGAAAGGTCATCAAACGATTTCCACCTAGCCGAATAGTCAAGCTACTGCGTTTGATGAAAGCTGAGTGTGCTATAAACTCAATTTGGTTATGCTCAAGATTGATTTCATTAATACTTAAACATGATGTAAATGCATGTTGTGGAACGCCCTCGATGAAATTATCCTGAAGATCAATAAAGCGTACTCCTGCCAATTTCTCAAAAGGGTTACCAGAAAGTGAGTCAATTCGGTTATGACTCAAGTCGAGACTTCTGAGCAAAGGGGCATCAATTGAGGGTAAGACGGTGATTGCATTGCAGCAAAGTAGAAGCGAGAATTTGAGGAATGGCAATGAAAACTGCAGAGACACATTTGGATGCTGCCGAAATAGCGTCACATTGTTCATTTCAATATCCCAAGACGAAAGGTTATAGTTCTCGACCGGAATATCAGAACTTCTTAGCAGCGTATGTGAAAGTGAAAAAGACCCGAGACTGATCGCTATGATATCTGAGGAAAGTGATTTTAATGGATTTCCTTGAAGGTAGACCTTCTTTAACAAACTGCAATTGTTAAAGGCGTTTACGTTTATGGTAGTTATCTTGTTCCACCCAGCGTGTAATTCCCTCAACCAACACACCGTCTCGCAAAATAAGTCAACATCTGTGCACTTCCTATTTTCAGGCAAATAATTGATATTATTATGGGAACATTTAAATACTTCTGTTCTTGTAGGAAGGGATATGTTATGCAATCGGTTATGATCGACAAAAAAATGCTCTAACTTCTTTCCAATCCAGTCTGGATGATCAATGCTTGTAATCAGATTGTGACTAACGTCCAATTCAATTAACTCTTCAGCCGAGCTCATGTTCAACTGATCCAATGACTTAAGTGTGATGTTTTGTAGGATGATGCGACTGTATTTAGAAATATCTTGAGCTAAAATTCTGCTGATTTTGTTTGAACTGATATCAATGTCGAACCAACTTTCCATATGTCCGAACTTAACAATTTCAATATCATTATATTGCAAATCTAATTCGTGTAAGAGTGGCAAATGGGTTACGTCGGGTGATGCGATGAGTTTGTTATGATTCAGTTGGAGCATGGACAAATTTGGAGAACCATCAAATGCACCCAGTACAATAAACTGTATTTGATTATGGGAAAGATCGAGAAACTTGAGTTGACCCAACTGAATAAAGTCATCCACACTATCGAGATAATTACCAGATATGTACAATTTGTATAATTCCGTATTTTGATTTAAAGCAGTCCAATTGACGGTCCAAATCTTATTATTGGATAGCCTTAAAGAACTAAGGCTTGACAGGTTTCTAAGGAAGTTCGTATCGCCTATCTGATTGCTGACCAGATTCAGATGCCTAATTTGCATAGATGGGCTATCAATCCCGCACCAATCGTCATGCTTCTTTCTTAGGATGATAAACTTAGTGATATTATTGTCCTGAAAGTCTATATTCCTCAGCATAGGAAATGAACAAGGGCTGAGGATTAGGTCTCCTGTTAGATTAGACTGTTGGATACTGAGTCTTCCTAAGTTTGGAGCTTGTGGAAAGTCATTGATGTCTCGAATTAAAGACCGTGTAAGGTGTAATCTTTCGAAGAAAGTCACGTTCCAGTATAAAAGGTCTCTTATGGAACTAATTCCAGTACCGCTAAGTTTAAAGCGAGTTATTTGACTGGAGGAGGGTTCAGGTAAGATTGTCCTGTTTGCAAGATCTAATTCTAATAACGTCATGCTCTTAGGCCAGTGTAAAACCTGTATCACATGGATAGGGTTACCTGATAAAATAAGGTATTTGAGGCGAGTCAGGTTAGTTAGATCAGGAAGCAACCTGATCAAGTTTTTACTAACGTCAATAAAAATGATGCGATGAGCCGACTTCATTTCATGAATATCAAACACCCGGATATTGGATGATCTAGCCACAACGTTGCTTACAGGAAGTGTTAGGTTTGATAGACCTACAATGAAATTGTTCGACAGGCTAATTTGAGCTCCAAGCGCGCTGTTGAAAGCGGATACCTGTTGGCAGTCACAATTGATCTGTTGAATGAAATTAAAGTCAAGATTGAGGCTCCAAATAGGTGAAATTGCAAAGATATCGACTAATGAATTTTCACTTAACTGGAGTATGGACAACCGAGAAAGTCCAGAAAACGCTCGTGGCTCTATGGTCGATATGAAATTCGCTTTTAGGCGCAGAACAGTTAGGGCCGACAAGAGATAGAAGGCATCATTTTCGATGGTGGTGAGCAAGTTACGAGATAGGATGAGATTTTCTGTTGTTGATGGAAAATGACCTACAGTAGGGACGGATGTGAGATACCGAGTGTTGCAGTCGACTTCATGAAACATCGAACAGGTACATGTATGCAGGCATACGGAATGGTCAAGCCCGCACGACAGGAAAGCAGTGGAAACGAGAAGCCATAGGAAAAGCGAAAGGCGAAGGCCCTCAAACCTGAAGGAATACCACGGTTCCATTGCAAACTGAGTGTCATTTAATTAAAAGCCTGAACCGCATGAGGTCTTGTGAGGTATCCTCAAACTTAAAGTGCTTGGAGAATCTGTTCTCACGTCCTTTATACAATTTATTCAGCACTTCTAAGGGGAGTTACCCGTGATGCAAATACAGTTTAGACCATTCCTACCAGAAGACTGCTCATTTCAATCAATCAATGCATATTCAATCCATAAAAAGTGACCTCACGAAGATAATCACAAGTTCGTTATAGCCCTACCATAATTTATAAAGAAACTCGTATGAAATAGGAAAACAAAAATTACAATTGGACGGACGATGAAGTGGACCGGTCAAAATAATGCCCTCTCGAATATGTAATTTATAACTCCGAAAGTAATTGTCCTTTCAAAGGATGAGATGTGATTAATTTTAATCTAACAATTTTCGGAGACTTAAACTGTAATGAGGGAAACAAAAATTATCTACCCACTAAACTAGAGTACTTGAAAAGAAGGAGTGCATGGTTTAAATCCCTTTCGACCGATTTCCTTCAACACTATAAGTAATACGCCGGTAATATGGTTAATCACCGCTGGGGGCATGACGTCGCCACGAGCCCATTTATTCTATTGTTTTTTTAATGAGATCGGTGACCAAAGCTAGTTGGTGCAGCTATCAGCCTTTTAACACACAGCTAAAATTCATCATATCTAGAGCTGATTAGTTTAAAGCTGTTTAACTCGACCGTTTTTAACAGCTTTAAAGAAAATTTTCCCTGTGTGAACATCGTTTATACGATGTTCGGATAGATACGAAGTCGCGATTCATACGCCCCTCAAAGCAGGCTGCAGATACGAAGTTCGTATCTAGAGAGCTTGACATTTTGTGTGTGAACGGTTATACGTTATACTGGATGGAGAGCGCGCTTTGTTTGATATGACCTGAGCTTCAATGCGCAACTGCGCATTTTAAGAGCGGTTACTCACGAACGATCGCACCGTTTTTAATGAAACGTCAGCGGGAGGGGGAGAAACTGAATTCAGACAACTTGGGCTTATTAAGATTTGAAAACGGTATCTACAACGAATCGTCTACAACCCACCCCCCCCCCCCCTAATGAGCTCGCTTCACGCGCTCTTTAAGTGATTCGCTTATTACTCACTACCGCCCCTCCCTAAAATAAGATCCTAGCTATGCGCCTGCATTAAAATATATAGCTATGATGCTGACTAAGTTGACGAAATAATTCGTATATTTATGTCGTCGAGGAAAATGACCATTTGCGCATACGCATAGGAAAAACAATCTAGCCTTTGGCCCCGGGTTTATAGGGTTACATTTGTAGATATTGGGACATTTGATTTGTCGGTAATTGGTGGCTAGTTTTGTCGGTAATCGTTGGCCTCTACAAAATACAAATATTCGTAACAGGCCGTGAATGAAATAATTCGTATCGAGGCACTTTAAAGTATAAATGTGGTTATATTACGAAAATGGCCTTTATATATTGTCGCACAATTAGCCTTCTCTTGCATCACAAAACATATACTTGCAAGAGCGAATGACCTCATAACCAAGAAAGTGTTGGCCAAGAAATGGACGTAAAAAGACGCCGCGAGATTCGACGTAGCTTCTTGAAAATCGGTTGTTGATCAGTTATAATTGTTTGTCCGAAATCTAACTGGGGCAGATGCGAGGATTATAATTGTCATTGCACGTATGAAAGGATTATGTGATTTGGCTCGAAACTTTATATCAAACAAAAAAATTATAATTATTTCCATTACCGGTATCCGGTATTACCATAAATATCACAATATTTTCCTGAGCCTCTAAGCAAATCTTAATTATTTTCATTAGGGGTATCATGCCTCCGACTTAGCTGTATAGGTCAAGTGAATTTACAGTCTGAAAAAAAAAATATTTGAAAGCTGTATTTTTTCAGGATAGTTCTAGGACAATGAGAAGAAAAAACATATTAAAACTCATCAAAATTCCAATTGACTCGGGAAAGTTTTCTGAAATCCAAAATGGCTTCCATTTACCCAACTTTAAAGGGATCGTTTAACAATGAGATACACGGCCCTACGTGTTATCAGTGTCTGTGATATGGTGTAATATTGAAGAACTAACAAAATCGCGCTTCAAAATGATCAAAAAGTGCCTCAACAAAGTAAAAATCTTTGAGTGACCGGTTTTACCATACTCGTTTTCCCCAATAGACTGTAGTGTTATGAAAACCGTTTGGCAAACTGTTTTCAAAATTTGTAATTCCAATCATAAATATCTTGATTATCAGACAGGCGATCGGCTTGTAAAAGTCATGGGGTTCCTGACTGACGTAAAGGTTAATAATTATCATTGCAGCATGAGCTAAATCCAGAATTTTGTTTCAGAATCCCAGACAAAGTTACCGGATCCCTTGGAAATTGGAAATAATGTCGTAATCATAAGTAATCTCATTATAGTCTTCACGAAAAGATTTCTTAATAAATAACCCTCCCCCCCCCCCCAAAAAAAAAAAAAATAATGCAATCAAAAAGAAAGAAATGTATGACATAATGTTTAATGAATATATTCAGAAACAATCAAAAACGTAAATTTGCTGAAATTCAAATCAAGCCATTATTTACTTATTTCATAACCGAAGAGAAAATTGGTACTACAAAATCGAAAAAAAGCAACGAAAACAGTCGCCATCCTAAATCGTTTCGTATTGCACTTTTCAGAATATCATCAATTATTGTCTGATTTCGGCTATCTGTTCATTACTTTGATGAGTGCATGCAAGACCGGGAAAAGCTTTAGATCGAATGTCTGTATTCATTGTTATATACCTCACTTAAGAAATCCAGCCATCTGATTGGTCGAATTGCATTCATAAACTTCAACTGTTCCTGTAAAATTCTCGGTAACCATGCTTAAAACATTTCAATATTTTTAATAACCATGGTTATTAAAAATAGTTGGTCAGCCTCCATGGTTACCCCATAGGTTTACATGTTAACAAATGGTTTGAGCGATGGAGGGTACCGTATGTGTGCGAAGGATTGGTCGGTAATTTCAATACAATTGAATCTCGATCGATCTTACCGACAATTTTATCTTGCATTGTTGACATGAAGACGAAAATAAACTTCCAAAATCAAAAAAACAACATCTGCCGATAGATCTTGATCTAAGTTCGTGCCAATATGCATTGCAAAAGTAAAAGAAGAGACCCGTATAATGGAGCTTTTGCGAAGCATTCATCACACGCGAAGCCGGTTTCAATCCATCTAATCTATATATTGTACAAAACTGCCAGGCATGTTAACATCGCGCGATGGCCGAGAGGTCTGAGGCGCTGACTTTAGATACATCACCTTTTGTACGCAAGAGTTCGAATCTCATCTTCGACAAAAAAAAAAGTATTTTTTATTTTTTATTTTTTAGTCTATTTTTTTTTCGGCATATAAAATTATTAATGACTGCTTTAATATTCGAGAAATAGTTGTTTTTATACGCTCTCGGGAAGGTTAGAATTGGGCTATTCCCCTCGGCACGCCTCGGGTAATAGCACAATTCTAACCTTCCCTTGAGCGTAATAAAACAACTATTTCTCTCAAAGCAGTCATTAATACTATACTATTTCATAACTCCCGCAAAAAAAAAAAAAACATGGATCCAACAATAGGTTCCAAAATGCTATTCATTCCATTTGATTCACAGCTTACATTAGCGGATTCAGATGGTGGCATAGAGGAACCCAGGCGCGGATCCAGGATTTCATAGGGGTGGGGGCCCAAATTTGAAGTTGAAAATCGCGCCGGCCGATAATTCGCTCAGTAGGGGGGGGGGGGGGGGGGGTAGTGAGCACTAATTTTCTTTTTTTGGCCCTCGAAAGTTTGAAAAATCACACCCCCCCCCCCCCCCCCCCTGAGCGCAAGGGGGGCCCATCTCCCCCAAAAAGGTTAAATTAACGTGTCCCCCACCCCCTGGATCCGCCACTGGATGAACCCAAGCCCCCTCCTTGGACGCGTCTTTTTCCCCGTAATATAGCCATCCTAGAATGCATATTAATATTTGAATTTATGAATATTTGCGTTGGTACGGTGAGGTGGAGAGCAAATTCAAAATTAAATCGGCCAGATTCTGGACAAAATTAACCAGTATGTCGCAATGATTATGGACAAGTTACGACCTGGGTAGTCATTCGTTTATGGTAAGCCTTCCGATTTTGTCGCAATGTCACTTATTTAAAGTAAACTTAGCTTTGCATTTGTAATTTTTGTATGAAATCTCATATTTGATAAATTATCTCATCAGATACTGTGTGTGTGCGTGCGTAATATTGATGACTAGCGCATGACGTATAGGTCCTATTGAGCCAATCAAATGCAGCGACAGAATGGCTATATTACGGGAAAAAAGCTCCCTGGACGGAGAAAAACAATCTGGCGTACCTCAAATACAGAACAATTTTTTTTTAATGTGCAAATAATTTGTATGTGTGTACCCTTCCGAATTTTCTTGCTTGTTTCTTTATTTGCCTTCTTTCTTCTGATTTTATTTTATTTTTTTTTTTTTTTAGTTTGTTGTTTTTATCCAATTGCTTTGGGCTACTTGTTGTGTCGGTTTTACTTTGGGTTTGGGGGTGTGTATTCTTTTTTGTTTCATGCTGTCTTGTTTATTGTAGGAGTAAACGTTTTTTTCAGTCTTGAGCCTTTTTTCTTAGGACGTAATGTTCTTACATGGCTTTTAACTCTTTTTCGCGTTTCCTTTAGTTTGCATGATTTTCTTTCAATAATGCCTCAACTTATCTCTCTCTTTCTATATACATGTAGGTTTCACTTGCATTTCGTATCTCTTTCTCTTTTTTATGGTTTATAAACCCTCTATGAAACATCACTCTCTGTCGCACGTGCACGCTCATCTCTCTCTCTCTCTCTCTGACTCCCCCTCCCCCGTCTCTCTCACGCTCTCGCTCATCCCCCTCCTTTATCTCGCTTTATCCCTCTCTCTCATCTCTCTCATATCTCCCCCCCCCCCCTCTCATATCTCTCCCCGTATATATAAATAAGAAAGCATGAAACACAGATTGAACTATATGTACATTTAGTACGTAATTACTTTTTTATTTGAAGATATGTTTGCAACTTTGTTCATCTCAAGCATTGGAGACAGAACTAGTTCACTTCCAAGACATTTTTAGAAGACTGACAAGAACATAACGTTATTTAAACTAACTTCCTAAAATATTTTTCTTTTCTTTTCTTCTTCTTTGATGGATTCAAATGACACAATAAATAGCATAGATTAATAAATGTAGAAGAACGAATTGTATTTTGGAATAGACAACGAAAAGGTACATGTATTAATTGAACATGATCTACATACACATGGTATGAAGTTAAGGAAAAAAATTACTACCTCCAAAAGCTTTGTACGGATTAAGAATAATTTTGTGTCTGTGACAAGTCTGACAACTTAATTTTGTTGTCATAATTGTATAAAGTTAGTAGACTTTATTTCAAAACATAATTCCTATTGGTGAGAACTGAAAAAAAAGAGTTTGGGCCTAAATTATAGCCTACAAGAAGTTTAAAAAATGATAATGGATTTGGCAAGGATTACCTTGTTATGAAAAGCAGATTTTTTTTTTACCATAAACACAGATATACCAGAGAGATAACTGTACAAAGGAGAGCCCTTTGTCTGTACAACTAACATTTCACTTGAAGTTGACAAGAAATTTCCATCATAAATTTGTCTTTTGCTTGATCTCATACAATTCCTTTTATTCTAGAAAGTAAGTTTACCGTAAATCTCATAAAAATTCAAGCATTTTCACAAGAAAAGGTGGCTACGTCATTTTGACATTGCAAATACAAAGGTTCCCATGTGTTTAAATGTAGTTTCTGATTTTCTCCATAAAGATAGCATTTTAAGGCTTGTGAATGATACTACTTGAATTATAGTTATCAATAATCTTTGTTCCCTTTTTTTTTTGCACAAATAAAATGAACATTTTATTTAATCAATGATTGGCTTGAAATTGGGTTCTGGGCCCCGTTTCATAAAGCTTGTTATCAATAACAAATGCTACATTTCTATGACAAATTTGCTCTTAGTCGATCACATGCCATGATTTCAGTAGCATGTAACAGTAGTTTATAACAGTAATTGAAACTTGTTATTGAAAAAATGTTTTATGAAACACGGCCCTGGTTACTTGACACACCCAGAAACTTTTCCCAAGCTTAAGACCTTTGAGCGGTCGAAATTTCTGAAACTTTTATGCCACATAATGATTAAATAATGCTCATTGCAAAAGAAAAAATTGGAAATTTACAAATTTTCTTGCTGCTGAAATGGCCGACTCTAGCCTTTTGCAAAAGCTTCATGTCATAAAACATTTCTATTTTTACAGTAGGTTCAAGGTCACATTTAAGGTTAGGAATGATTCTGGATCTGGGTTGAAGTGCGGAATCTGGGTAGGTTTAGGATTAGGTTTAGCTATAGGGTTTGATCAGGTGTTGACATCAGCAATAGAGTTTAGACTGTTTTCGTAATATTATCAAATTTAATGCATAAATCTTTGTTACAAATTACATGTATTTCATTCACCTATGTAAATAATTGTTTTTCAATAATCAGAATGTGAATTGCAAACATTATTTGATGCTAGGTATGACAAACAACATGGATTGTCCTACCTAACAACATGCAATGTATGCAATTTGTATTCCAACTATTAAAATACAACTATTTGTGAATACAGGTGAATAAAATCATTTGTAACAAGGCACTTTTTGCATTATATTTGACTACATCACAAAAATGTCCTATTCAGAGTTCGACCATGGAGCAGTTCGAGGGGTCAGGGACACAAAGACGTAACTCCATTTTGGCCATTTTGAGAAAAATTGGTTTATGTGTCGTTGAGCACTTGGGCCTTAAGGAGTTAAATATATGTTTCACTAGCCATTGACTTCAATGTTGGGTGGAGTTAAGTCTTTGTGTTTCCTGGCAAGCCCACATTTTTCTGAATATTTTGATATCAAATACTCATTTTGGCAAAATATGGATTTGCGTCTTTGTGTCACTGAACCCTTGAATTGTCGCCGGACATACAATCTCGCACCATATAATATAACGGGAGTTCGGGGTCTATACTGCAACAGCATTAGCTGCTTTGGATAACGTCAGCTTTTCATTGAGAGTGAGCTGGGTCTCAATCAGACCGGACAGGTAGACTACCATCAGAAGATCCTATGTGTAAATAAAAAAGAAAGAGAAAAGAAAAATACATGTCATGAGAGAGATAAAATACAAACAATTAATCGTTTACTCTATAATCGAGCCATTTTCGTAATTTTATCAAATTCATTACCGAAATCTTTGTTAAATGCCTCGTTACAAATTATTTTATTTACCTGCTAAAAATTGTATTTCAATAGTTAGAATGTGAATTGCATACATTAATTGTTGCTAGGTAGGACAAACATTATGGATTGTCTTACCTAACAACACATAATATATGCAATACGCATTCTGACTATTGAAATACAAGTATTTGCAACATAGGAATGAAATAATTTTGTAACATGGCACATAAAGATAAAGTTGAGTTCTGATCATGCAATTGCATTGTGAAAAAATCGAACAGAAAAGATTGATCATCTAGCTGGATACCCATTTAATTTACAAAGGTGAAGAATGGCTAATGTAGATTAATCTACATTTTGCAAAACAGCCATCCACTTGTAGAGATATGTATTGTATGTATATATAAATCTTGAATGTACTCAAGCCAGGACCTAAAGCCATCGGTCATCTGGTTGCTTACTAACAACTTTCTTAGCAGTCAGGTAAAATAACCACCACTACTAATAATAATAATTAATGCGTGTTATAGCAAGAGTTTGTATGTTTGTGATCTTACCTTCATACTATTATTGAGCATCTCATCAAACTCATCGGGCTGTAGCTTAGGAACGTTGGAAACTAGATTCATCAGAAACCGGCCAATCTGGTTATCGGCTTGAATCTTTCCACTCTGTACGTCAGATTCCAAAGAGAGAGGGACAGTATGAGTAACTAGTGAGATTATTAGCTCGTATTCATTAGGGTGTCCAGGAGGTGTTTCACAAAGATCCTAAGTTGAACTTGTCTCTAAGTTGGACTTTACAATTATGGAAAGCCGTAACAATTTTGTAAAAGTTATTTCATAAGGGATAAAAATAATAATTCAAATCATTCATATTTTCTATTAATATCAAGATTTCATGTTCTGGATGTGGAATTTATAACAATTCTAAAATACTTGAATTTTGTAGATTTTTAATATATATTTGATTTTAAGCCTACAAATGGCTCTCCATAATTTTTAAATCCAACTTCGAGTTAAGTTTGACTTAGGATCTTTGTGAAACACCCCCCAGGTCATTTAAAACAAGTCACTTAGATAGTCCACAGATTTATAAAGTGCTATGTGAAGCTTTGAATCAAGTCACGAGATGAAAATGAGAAATACAGATGCTCTTCTAATAGTAGTGAATGATTATCCCTGTTCTACTCTGTTTCAATACTGACCCCACGCATATCATTTCATCATTAGTTATCAAAATCAGCATTTTCCCTCTTACGAGGGGTAACTGACTTTCGCGCCAAGGTGACACTTCTTCTGTCTCAAGCATCAACCTCATTTTTTTCTTCACCATATAACTAAATAATTAAAAAAAAAACATCTAAATAGTTCTGTTACATTCCTGTCTTTTTGTGGACTTTGGCTTGTCGCGCCAATTAATGAAGGAAATGGGCGACCCTATGTTGGCTGTCATGGCAACCACTACAGGTTTAGGGTGGCAATAATAAGGCTTAGGTTAGGATTAATGCACAGTTTCGTATAATGTTGGTATGTGTTTGAAATTAGAAATTTGGTTAGTGTATGATCATGACAGTCTTCTGACGACTGCTATCATTAAGACTAGATAAACAAAAGTCTGATCCATTTGAATTTTGTATCACTGTTTTTTGCAATTCCATCTTCAGAAAATGAAATGTATTCAATAAAATCCTTTGATCAAAAGATGAAAAAATAGTCGTCTCCTCAAAGCCAGGAAGGTGTTACGTCTGTATTAAAGGGAAAGGGTTGTCAGTTTCCATGTCCAGAGAAGGTGATAATTTGCAGACACCAGTCTTGGTGGAATTAACGTTAATGGATGTACGAGCCTGCACACAGAAAACCCGTAATCCAATCAAGAAATACCCCCTAGTATAGTGTCTCAGAGAGTTTTCAGGTGTAAGATAATGACTTTACCATGTATGGGGGAACAGGTGGAAAAGGCAGAGCATTACACTTGGCCTGTCCTCATCAGCTTGAGATTGCCAAATATCTTGATATTTCAACTATCCCGATCGCAAATTATCCAGTTAGTTTGCGTCTTCATCAGCCTGAAGTTGCAATTAGCGGGATATTTGGTCGGGATAATCATCCCAAGATATCTTTGGATAGTTTGCAAAATATCCCGCTATTTGTCCGGCGCGTCTTCACCAGCCCGAAGACTCGCACAATGCGCAAATGCTGAGCAAAATATCGCGAGCTAATTTCTCAAGGTCAAATTTCAAGTTTTGAGGTCGAATCTGGAGCAGATGAAGACGCAATTTGTAACTTCAGGATTATTTCCCAAATCAGAAATAGCGGGCTATTTGTCAATCTCGAGCTGATGAGGACATGCCTATAAACCCTGTTGGTCATAAAACTGAAGGCTAATACTGGTGATTGACAACTCCTATTATTGGGCTAACAACCTAATGGTGTCAAATTTCCCATGAGAGCCCACTTCTATGCATCTTTGAAGTATATGGATTAACGCCATCCTAGCTCCAAACATACAAACAAACAAACAAACAAACAAACAAACAAATTTGATGTTACTTACCAGGATATCATCAACATACTGGAGCACTCTTGTCAACATCTCTTGCAGTTTACCCGAGGCTTTAGACACGTACTGAAGATCGGTCGTCATCTCAATGGTTTTTCTGTTTGGTTCTGTCTCCCTTATAAGCGCATCCACTTTAAATGATTGCAAGAAAAAAAAGGTAAAAGTTTAAAAAATAAAAATAAACCTTCACCCATTCCTATATCTCTCTAGCTCTTAATATTATCTATTGAAAAAAAACCTTTGCTAATTGCTTATTACTCTCCAGAAATTTTTCCTGGTGATACAATTCATTCTGGTATGCAACACGTTTTCCATAGAATCCAGCCCAAGTTCTATCAGGCTTTCGACTATGCACTTTAATACAAATTTCATTCGGTCCCTTGTATTTAAAACTGTGTCACAATTATTAACTTTATCAGGGGAGTGTTTCACAAAGAGTAAGATCGACTTTAAGTTGGACTTAACTAAGGGAGGTTGTACGGGAGGTTTCTTAAGGGACTTACAAATTGTGGTCACAAATTTAAAGAATTTTCTTGTTGATAGTTTATTGAAGGAAAAATATTATCTAAAGATCATAATTGAGAGACCAATGGTGAGAGTAACCAGTGGCATAAATAGCCTGCCATAGTTAAGTCCAACCTAAAGTTGATCTTAGTCTTTGTGAAACACTCCCCTGATGAGACACTTAATACTCACTTGCTACTTTCTCTGGTTGATGGAAGGAGATTTTCATGGGAATTGGAATGAACACAGTGCCTTGTGACTTGTCTGGTACGCCCATGTTTTGCCTGTAGTGATAAACCAAATAAAACTGCATTAAACTGGTTTAAAGCGGTATGGAACTGATGAACTTTCTGCCCTAGCCAACTGTTTATTGCACAGCACCATCTCATGTTCAAGTTGCCAACAGTGCATAACCAAATGCCTAATTTCTACTAATTTCAATAGAGGACTTGATGCGAGTCCCAGCAGCAAAGCTGGGGGAAGCAGAGAGTTACGGGCTTATGGCACAATACTGCTACGGCTGATCTGAGATGGCGCTAGATGGGATTTTGCTGTAGTGGTTCTAGTACAATATGGCTTTACAAATGATCAGTTCTTAGTAAAAAAAAATTGAAATTTGTCAAGATGCTGCCACAACATTAAAGAAGGTAGATGTACATGACAAAATAATACAACAGAAGGAAAGAGATGGCAATTACAACATAGAGAACAAATAATGGAGAAACAAAGTATAAATCTTAATAAAAATCAATTGATTTGACTTCACATATATATGCCATTTGGAACTAAATGAATATAATTCAAATTACAATCGATATTGAATAAAAAATAACTCAATAATAGAACATGACAGTACAGATTTTCTGAACTGGGTCGAATGTTTTCTTAGTTCTCGAGTGACCTCAATGTTATCTATTTGGCTCTTACCTAACCCATGTCTTGACTGACATATTGAGGTCTTGCATCGTTGTATCGACCGTGACGTGAATCGGGTTTTGACATTCTCTTGAGTAGTAGTCGTGTATCAGCACTGAATGACCTGTGATGTCACGTCCTGTTGCATACCTGTATTTAGGTCAAAAGAGAAAAACAGAAAGCACATTAAAGCCACACTGACCTACTTGTAGCTACTTGCTCCCTCTATATAGAAAACAATGCCTAATGATAATCTGTGACCATTTGCTGAGTTGATGAGATAACCACCTGTCCAGTGACCTTGCAGGGCGGTCTAATCCCTCATATAAACTAGTACAGATAAGCCTTAAAGCATAAAATGTTGATTCATTTCCTTGATGTGGAATTTATGAAAAGTCTCAAATATTTGAATTTTTGCTTTTGAATATATTTAATTTTAAGGCTACAAATGGCTTTCCATAAATGTTAAGTCCAACTTAGAGATAAGTTGGACTTAGAGGGTGGTATTCTCGAAAGCAGACTAACTTTAGTCCATGGTTTAATCCACTGACTAACTATGGAATGCCAAGTGTCCATCTGAATATATTTTGGAATAATTTGATTTGTCCCTAAATTACCATGATAACATAATTATTTCATAGTTATATTGTTTTTTATTTTTAATTATGTTACATTTTATTTTTATTTGGTGACAGATTAAACTATTCAAAAACATATTAATATGGACACTTAGCATTCCATACTTAGTCGGAGGATTAAACCATGGACTAAAGTTAGTCTGCTTTCGAGAATACCACCCAGAATCTTTGTGGAACACCCCCAACAGAATACTACTTACCATCCTACAATGTTCTCCCATGAGTTCACCTTTTTATGTAACTCAAACATGTTCTTGGCAAACTCCATGTCCACAGCGACCTGAAGAGAAACAAAAATCAGAAACAAAAGCAATAACAAAAAGACTCATTTAAAGGGGGGATCAAATAGGTACTGTACAAACATTCAAGAAATAAGAACTGTATTTTTTCACATGACGCTATAGTGAAAATTAAAGGAACATTCAGTAAGGATGAGAGGTAGATACAATGTCAGTCTCGAACTGTCCACTGACTTCATCTCAAAAAAGTTATGTACAAAAATGGATCATCAGCTTCTAGAAGTAGAAATTACAAACCTACCTCATAGGGAAAATATTTGGTTTTACACAGGAAAATTGTACATACTTGCAGCCCCCAAAATACACAACATTTACGTGCTTCTGCTGTTAAAAGAAAATTAAAATGTATTCATATTCTTTTTTGTTTGGATTTTTAAACCAGATTTTGTGTTGAGATAACAGGAGCTATTTAGAGTTTCCAAAGTAAAATCTCTCAAGTGTGTATTTTGTTTTGTTTTTGTTGTTGAATGATGTTGCTCTTCTTGTTGTGTTTTGTTTTTTTCTTGTGTTTTCTTGCTTATTTGTTTGTTTGATTTTTATTGTGTTTTTTGGTATCTTACCTCATCTTCTGACTCATTGTGAGGAACACAGAAGCAGTTTGTGACTTCTACAACCCCCTGAATACAGGTACCTGGAAAGCAAAGAAGACACAAATAATTCAACAAAATAATTCATGAGGGGTTATATACTTCTAGTGTCTAACTTCTACAGACTGGAAACAACAATCATTATAAACTCAGTTAGACCTACTACCTAGTATTGAAAAGTTAGAAGTGTCTAGATCGATATCTATGCAAAACAAATTTTCTTGAATTTCAGTTCTGATGTCAACATGTATTGTAGGAAGGAAAAAGAGGGAAACACACAATAGCAGATCTTGTACCAAAAACAAGAAGAAGGAGGAGGTGGAATGAGGAAGAGGAGGAAGAGGAGGCCGAGGGTAGGGGTAGAGGGTAGAGGGAAAGGCTTCAAAGGGTGGTAGAACAGAGAAGGAAAAGAAAGAAAAAATGAACTTTGAAGGGCTGGCAGGAGGATAGGTAGATCTAGAGGAACACAAAGATGAGGAAAGGAAAAAAAGGGGAGAAGGAGAAGAAGAAGAAGAAAATGAGGAAGAAAGAAAATTGTTATTGAATATTGTCTGACTTTTTCAACAAATTCATTTTTATTTCAAGTTTGACCCAGCCAATAATTTTCATCAATTCACATTTTCCCCCATTTAATTTTGTTTATTGTCCTTCATTGTGTTCAAATCCCAATGAAAGGTAGGTCAATGATTTAATTAGAATGAGACTGGATCTACTAGACATCTTACACATTGATAATTGAACAGTGATTATTACTGACATTTGACTGATATTTTTCAATGTACAGTTCTGTGTAGCGCCACTGCACTGCACCGCTCCAGCTCCACCACCACAGATCACAGGCAACACCGTACGGTCTCCGTATACACATAGGCCTACGTACACATGGACCATACGGAATCAATCACGTGTGGCACATATCACTAAAAAGCCATTCATTTCAAAGCACATAATCTAAATCAAAACGATGTTTGATCGTCATGAAAATTTATATCGTGAAACTTACCAAGTAAAGTTCCAATTACACGAGCTGCATCGTCTGTCCGCCTTTCGTAAGAGTCTACAATGCTAAATAAAACTACCGGATGAATGTTCACGACTTTTAGTGAAACCGCCATTTTGAATGCTGCCACCAACGCACGGTAAGCATGCATGCAGCATGAATGTAGGCTGAATCTGAATTAAAGAAACTAATATGAGACTTTGATTCAAAGTGATAAGAAACTTCAGTTGTTTTTTTTCCTTCGATTTCTTCTTTTCTTCTTCTTCTTCTTCCCCTTCTTCCGCTTCATTTCCTTCCTCTTTTTCTGCATGTTCTTCTTTTTTAATTCTGGTCCCTCCTTCACACCTCCTCCTCCTCAATCCAGCCATCATCATTTGTTTTCTCTCTCTCTCCCCTCTCTCTCTCTCTCTCTCTCTCTCTCTCTCTCTTCTTCTTCTCTCTCTCTTCTTCTTCTTCTCTTTCTCTTGCTCCTACTGACTTCTTATAGTCGCCTTTCTTCATCCCCTTCTCTTTCATTATCAGTTTCTTCATCATCGTTCTTAATTATGTACTCATTTAGACTTTCCTTCTTTCCAGTTTCCACCATTCTCATTACCGGCCCGGTTGATAACTATATAGTAAGCCTCCTTCCTCTTTTCCAGATCTAGCTGACAATCAAACTCACGAAGGGAGTGGTATAACCAGGCCCGTAGCCACGGGGAGGGGGGGACACGCCTCCCCCCTCCCCGTGGCCCCCCCCCCCCCCCCCCAAAAAAAAAAAAAAAAAAAAAAAAAAATTAAAAAAAAAAAAAAAAAAAAAAATAATAATAGATAAAATAAATAAAAAATAAAATTAATTAATTAATTAATTAAAAAAAATCAAAGATCGCCGTTTAGACCTGGGTATAGGCTAACTATATTATTTCTTGGAAGCCCTTAATTTGTACGTCTGCAAGTTGAACTACATATTACGTCTACTCTCCTTCGCGATGTAAGAAAAAGAAAGAAAAAGAAAGAAAGGAGATAAAAGAATGATCTAGAAAGAAACAAAACATAAATTATTATAACAATATTTATTTTTAAAAACTAGAGACGACCGGTACTAGAGGGGCCGCTTTTCATGATTGTGCGTCCTCTTTCTCCCATCCATGAATCTATAAATGTTTTGCCGCTCGCTCACTTTGTTCCATCGCCATGACGTTACCCGAGTAACCATGATGTAGTACGTCAGCCTCAGAGGCGGCGGAGCGACTTCCAAAGTGGGGGGGGGGGGCACCAACAAAAAAGGGCACTTTCTGGGAAAAAAGGGCACCTACAAAGGGAAATCTCAAAGCGAAAATATACAATTTTTAGACATTGGTATATACCCCTTTAATGTGATTACATTATCAGGGATGATTTCAATATTTGTTTCTCTTTATACATCGTATACAATATTGCTTAAGCATCATACCTTGCAGTTGGGCGTGATGGTCGACAAAAATCATTTGCGAGCGAGGAAAAAAATAAGATTTTTGAGGTCGCAGTGCGAAAACTACATCTTATAAAGAGGAAAAAACCAATCCTCATCGGGTTATAAATAAGCACATTTTCATATTACAGCAAACTGAAAAGACCTTTGATAAGTAACAATTATAACATCTATAAATGTGAGCGAGCGTAGCGAGCGAGCTTTGGGAGATATTGCTCTTAGTCGCTTGAAATTAGGGGCACGTTTATGAAAGGAAAAGGGGACACTTATCGAAGGGATAAGACACTTATTAGAAAATAAAAGGAGCACGTGTCAAAGTACAAAGGGTTATTATCAGAGGTGAAAATAGGGCACTCACCAGGGATGAAAAGGCACTTATGAGAATGGAAATTGGGCAATTGTCGACGGAAAAGAGGCAACCATCAGATTTTGATAGGGGCATTTATGAAAAAGGGATAGGTTCCTCATAAGAAAGGAAAAGGGGCACGTATCAATGTTAAAAAGGTTAATTATCAGAGGTGAAAAGGGGCACACACCATATATGAAAGATGCACTAATGAGAATGAAAAAGGGGCACTAATAATAAAGGGAAATGTGCATTTGTTGAAAGAAAATGAGCACCGATCAGATTTTGATAGGGTCATTTATTGGAGGTGAAAGGGGGCTTTTATGAAAAGCGGATATTATGAAGGAAAAGGAGCATTTATTAAGGAAGGAAAAGGGGCACGTGTCAAAATAAAAGGGGGTGTTATTAGAGATGAAAAGACAATTATGAGGAGGAAAAGGGGGCACTTGTCAAAATAAAACGGGTATCTCTCAGAATTGAATTGGGTAATTTACCAAACATGAAAAGGGGCACTAGTAGGAGAATGAAAAAGGACTATTTTCATAGGTGAAAAGGGGCATTTATGAAAAGGCGAAGGGCTCTTTGTTAAATGGGGGCACTTATCATAAGGAAAAGGGGCACTTATTAGAAAGGAAAGGAGGCACATGTGAAAATATAAGGTGCGCTTATCCGAGTTAAAAAGAGGTAGTTATTAAAAGGGAAAGGGGCACTTCTTACAAAGGAAAAGGGGCAATTGTCAAAGTAAAAGGGGCACCTCTAAGATTTGAATAGGGCAATTATCAGAGGTAAAGGAGGCGCTTAACAAAAGTGAAAAGGGGCGTTTCTCGTATCCGAAAAGAGGCACTTACTAGAGATTAAAAAGGGCACTTATGAGAATGGAAAATAGACACTTATTGCAAAGGAAACTGGGAACTTGTCTGGGAAAAGAGGTACGTACGTATACGTGTCAAAATAAAAGGGGCACATATCAGAGGTGGAAAGGAGGATGGCACTTTTAAAAATTAACAGGGGCACATATCAAAGTAATAAGGGCACTTTTGATGTAAAAAGTGGCGCTTCTTACAAAG
Source organism: Strongylocentrotus droebachiensis (assembly GCA_035222895.1). Classification (NCBI taxonomy): domain Eukaryota; kingdom Metazoa; phylum Echinodermata; class Echinoidea; order Camarodonta; family Strongylocentrotidae; genus Strongylocentrotus; species Strongylocentrotus droebachiensis. Next base: position 104,845 of record JAVYIG010006787.1, read on the forward strand.
TTAAAGGGGCATTTTTCCTATGGAAAAAGGGGCACTTTTGAGGAACTTGAAAAAGTGGGGGGCACTGTGCCCCCCCCCCCCTGCCCCCCCCCCCCCCCCCCGGTTCCATCGCCTCTGGTCAGCCTAACTGACGAGGCCACAGTCAAGGCCAATAAAATGATTTGGAGACAATATAGGCCTACGGTTGTTTGCATGAAGATTTTCACTCGACGGTCAGCTCGCCGGTTAAAGATGAAGTTGAGTCCCCCCCCCCCCCCCCCCCTCCCCCCCCCCCCCACTCAGAGGTCGGAATGACCGCATGCGTGTTGCCAAAATGTCCGGTAAATGGGTACTTTTCGTGCGACAAAGTCTGGCCCGAGAATTGTAAAAAAAAGGAGTGTATTTGACTCTTCACCCGGAGATTTCTTTAAAAAGGGGGTGTTTTTCTTTTTTTCTCTCATCTCTCTGGACTCCTGAGAAATTATTCCGAATTTAGGGGGGTACATTGAGCATTTTTCCTGAGTAGGGGGGTCTCCAAGGCAGGAAAAGCCCGCGAAAGGGGGGTTCGGAAATGTTGGCAGTCCTCAGATAAGGGGTGCTTTCAAAAAGAGGGTACGAGCATATATGCGTACCCTAAATAACACTGAGTGGGGGGGGGGGGGGCGGGAGTTGAGTTCTGGTCATGCGATTGCATTGTGAAAGAAACGGTGTGGAATCGCCCAGAAAAGGTTGATCATCTAGCATATAAGAATTTGTGTGTATTGCAAGATTCTGGAATCATCAAAATGATAAGAAATTTGGCCAAGTCTTGGTAAAGTTACAAACACTTTACACAGAAAGATGTATATGGGACTACACGAACACGCGGCGTAAAAAACCTACCCCCGAGTATGTTACATGACATTTTTAGAATATGAAGGCATTTGAAGAGCCATGCTTTTCAGGGAACATGTCTTATCTGATGTTCTTCCACACTTGCATAATAAGAATGATAAAGTTCACAAAGTTATTTTTTACCTCTTCCCAGAACTTAACCTTCTCCTTAATAAAGCTAGCCGATAAGTAGAAAAGGCATTTATCAACCAAATGTTTGACTTTTAATATATCTTGGAATACATCTGCCCCCTCCCCCTGCCCCATCCCAACCCCCCCCCCCCCCCATTTCCAAAAAATATGCATTCATTTATTTGTTCCTGATTTGTTTCCTCTTTCTCTCATCTCTTTGGACTCCTGAGAATTTATTCCGAATTTAGGGGGCCGGATTTCGGGGGGTCTCCAAGGTAGGAAAAGCCCTCGAAAAGCCCTCGAAAAGCCCGTGAAAGGGGGGTTCGAAAATGTTGGCAGTCCTCAGATAGGGGGTGCTTTCAAAAAGAGGGAACAAGCATACGCGTACCCTTAATAACACTGAATTGGGGGCCGGGGTTCCTGATTTGTTAATTTATTCACCCGATATAGTTTCTTTTGGGAGTCCAATGGTATAAGTTCGCACGGTCCATGCATGCATTATGAATATGAGCTAATCACATAATTAATATGATTAATATATGATTTGTGATTTGTGATAAGAATACCGAATACCCTGCCGTTTTCAGTCGTCCCGCAACGTCGAAAGATGTTTTGCAATGGGGATTTCCAAAGCTGAGCTGCTGTGCTAAAAAGGATATCGCAAGGTTCAAACAGGGAGTTCCAACTCCCTGGTTCAAGGGTATTGAATTTTCATCTCATCGCAAGAAAGCCCATGGAATCGATTATCTTGCGTAGGGACTGATCTTTATAGCTTCGTTCAAGTTTCCGCACTGAAACTGTACGTGATACATTCTACGAAAGAGACGCACGTGAAAATAAATTGGTACCACACAACTTATGGCTTTGCACGTCCACTTCGTAATCCAAGATGGCAGCGAGTAGCAGACCGGGGAGCGATGTGGGCTGGACAAAATGGCAAATTGCCATAGCAGTCGGAGCCCCCATTGCAGTGGCAGGAATTGCATTTGGTGCCTATTATCTTACTCGAAGTGGGAGTCCAGGAGAAAGCGCAGATTCTAAGTCAGGAACTGCAGGAAATTCCGCTGGAAATACGAAAGCTACTAATGGCGAAGGCGATGCGGGGAAGAACAGCGTGGAACAGGCCCAGGTAAATCTACATGGAAATGGATGGGGACGATTTCTTGATTGAGACCGGTACCACTACAGACAGGGAGGCAGGCTTGCGCGCTACGCGCTTGCTGCCAAAGGCTTGTTGTATTGTAAACGTCTAGATCTAGGCCTACTTGGTTCAATTTAGCCTCATTAAGGCAATAAGGGCTAAGAGGAGTGGTAATAATACTGATATGAAATATGAATATCACCTAGGCCTAGCCATAATTGGCACCCACAAATGCACAGCCACCATAATTAACCTTGCGTATTAATGAAAAAAAACTAAAATTTGCTTGAAGACCCTATTTGTAATCGGTAGGGGCACTGGTCCGAGAATAAGGATCGTCTCTGTAAACCCGTCCTGAAAAATATGGATCGTCCACATATTCGTGGACAATTCTTATTTCCGGACCGCGCGTTGGTGATGCGAAAAAACAGATTCCGCGATGATACTCCTTGATGCATTTCACATTCACGTAATGAATGATAAATCCTCGGGAAGAAGACGGTAGACGGACAACCTATAATAAAAGTAGGCGGCTAACTGGGTGTATTTTATTACACAGAATCCTTTTTTTTCATTGCCAGCGCGCGGATTGGGAACCCTACACCCGAAGAGCACAGAAGGATTAGAAAGGTCCACGAAAAGCAAAAAAAAAAAAATTAGGACGCAATTTGTCCTCCTTTATATAGATGATCGTCATTCTCGGACCTGCGCCCCTTCTGGTAATCACCCATTCCCACACATGACGAACCTTGTAAAAATATTAAAACACCTTTGCCTTGGATTTTTTTTTTTTTTTGTGTGTGTACCGGTATGTGTGATGTTTCCTTTTCACCTCTATTGCCATTGTAATTTAGCTGCATGGGCTTGGTCATTTGAATCTGTGGGTATATCTATTCCATGGTAGATACAAAGTGGCACAGGGTGATTTGTTTGGCATGCATTGTTTAAAGAGTGGTTGTTTGAGTTTTTATGGCGTGTTTCGTTCATTTATGAATATTTACGCCAAATTCAAGTTGCATTAACAATTTTAAATGGAAGCAGAAAAGAGAAGGGAAACAAAATTGATGCTGTTCAAGTTTTCGCATTTTGCGGAGATTCCAGACAGGCTGTCTACATACATGTAAAACCTTTGATCGTTTTGTGTGTATCTTCTGGCCAGACCGACTCGGTACATTGAACAGGCTTCTTGGCATGCATGTTCATGCTTACGTGTAATCCAAGGCAGGTCACTACGAGCAAGCCATCAAGCTTTATTTGTTTGGCACGTATTGTATAAAGAGTTAATCCTTGTGTGTTGTCTTCTCACCACCAGACACCTATAGAGCAAGCACAGGCAGCCAAGCTACGAGGCAACAAGTACTTCAAGGCAGGTCACTACGAGCAAGCCATCAAGCTTTATTCCCAAGCCATTGAGATCTGCCCCAGGGACAACATCAAGGATCTATCCACGTTCTATCAGAATAAAGCGGCTGCACATGAACAAATGGTAAGGCCATTAAAAATACATGTTTAGCGTCCCTGCCCGCTTCCTTTTGGGGGGCCACCTCCTTTTTCTTTCTTTCTTTTTTAAATAAATTTGTTATAATTGTTTAGTTTTTTTAATGACAAAATATGAAAAACACTGCTAAAGTGATCCATTTCTGATTTTTTTTTTTTAATAATAATTCCGGCAGCTATCTTGAAAAATAGTGTGATCTTTGACAAAACTTCCCCTTAGCCCATCCCCCCCCCCGCCCCCCCCCCCCCTCAACCCAATAAAAAGATTTTGTTTTTGTTTAAACATTAATAGACTTTTGTTGTTGAGCGATTAATATGCTTGAAAGTTTTATACCATGAATTCAATGAATCATAACTTTGATATTTTATTGATTGAAATTCGTGGAAGTTTTTGATGCTAAAAAATGTGTATCATGATTTTATTAGTGTACAAAATGTTGATACCGCCCATTTTACTAAACTTGTACAAATACCCCTTGGTTTGTAAAAACCATGGTAAGACTTGTGTGGAGACAATCGACAGAAGCCATTTACCCCCGCCCCCCCCCCCCCCAAAAAAAAAAATGTATTGGGGAATTTTGCGTTTCATCTCAATATGGATAGAGGCTTGATGCCACGAATTACACAAATTACTACGGAATGTTATAATTTATGAAAGTTCTTGATGTAACAAAGAAAAGAGATCTTTCATTAAAAGTGCAAAATTTTTATGTCACAACTGTTTCTTGAGTGTAATCGAAGAACAACTACCCCTTGGCCTTGAACATTAATAAGGAGCGATGGTAAAGAGGGTATTCCTGTTGGATGGTTTTTCTGCCCTCTGGTGAAATATCTTGTTGACATTCAAGCTCCCAATTAATCATTCATCTTGGGATTATATTTCATGTACTACCATCCGATTCTGTGTTTGGTGATGTACATGTAGGTGAAGAATGTATGATGTACATGTATACTGGTAGTATTGTACATTTCTTTAATTTTAGATATGTTTTTCCAGGGACTACACTTCAATTATTTGTTTTTATTGACCTACATGTAGATGCCAAGTATTAACCATTTTGTGGTGTGTTTTTCTTTTTTGATTTGCCTTTTCAGAGCAACCATGCCCAGGTAGTGGAGGATTGTAACAATGCCCTGGAGCTCAATAACAGATACGTGAAGGCCCTCTTCCGCCGAGCAAAGGCCTTTGAAATGATGAACGAAAAAATGAAGTGTTTGGAAGGTAGGTTATTCGTTATGATTTCTTTAAAGCTCTGTGTAAACCCCAAGATTAAGCCTACTGGCATATGGAGGTGTTGTTGTCCAGTTGTTTTATCATTGGAATAGGGTTGAAAAGGTCATGGGTTAGAACCCTTGAGCATTACAAGGCATTTTACCTGTATTGCGTCTCTCGACCCAGGTGTTGAATGGGTAACCCAGAAGGATGCAAATTTCATTGTAGTGGGATTAGCGATTGTGCAGCTGTCAAATAGTGACTGGCTAGAATACAGTTCCATATCCAGAACTCAACAATAGCTTCAATATGATTGTGGGATGTTGAAAATTAATTCTTGTTTCGCAATCAGTGGAAACATTACCTGCTTCGATAAGCTTACACTTGCGTGCTGCAACCTTCTTTAGACCTATTTCATAGCTGTCACTTTTGCTAATTATGTAGTATGACAGTATATGGTAAAATGGGATCGTACGCTGTGGAAAGAGTATATTGTCCTAAGTCTGGGTACGAAGTGTGTTGTGTCCTGTTATCTCCGCCGTAATGAATTAGCAACAGCTAGCTATGACATTAGTCTGAAGAAGCTTGGGGCACGCAATTGAACGCTTACCATAACTGTTAATGTTTTGACTGATTGTGAACAAAAAACAATTTTTCAAGTTACAGCACCAATTGGATGAACCTCTTCAGTGATTGTGTCAAGTTTTGCTGTGTTTCAGCAGTCGTCTGCAGTATTATATCCTGTTACAACTTTGGCCACTTGAAAGACCACTGACCATTCCATTATTTGTCTCCCTCTATAGACGCTACTGCAGTGTGTCTCCTGGAAGGCTTTTCGCACCAGCAGGGCATGTTTCTTGCCGACAAGATGCTCAAGGAGATCGGCAAGGAGAAAGCTGCAGAGAAATACACGGTATGCTTAATTAACCCGTTGAGTACTGAATTCTCTCATTCTAACTGGGTTACTACAGGAACAACCCGGTTCCAGTAAGCAGAGGGTTTTTAACAGTAATCCACTTAATAGGTACAGTCTGCTCATGAGGAGGTACATAATAAACTCAGCACATGTATACACAAAAAAGAGATGAAGACTGTAAGGTAATATTCTTACTTTCGACTGGTCCATTGAGTGATATTGAAAGTGAATTTGATGCTTTGTTTAAGTGTTGTTGCAAGTTAGGCCTAAAAAAAAAGAAGTTGTATTGCCCTTTAGGTGCCAAAACATGGGTCGGTCTGTCGGAAATCTCTTATTTATTTGTTTAACTCTGTTTTTCTCCCTCTTTGGGCTGATATTTCTCAGTTTTGATTGCTTCAATATTTGTTTTCTCTACAAAACAGTAAAAAAAAAAAAAATCTTGTAAAAAGCCGACAGTATATTTCAAGATTTGTTTGGGTCGGTCGCAAAGGGCAATACAACATCTTTTTTTTTAGGCCTTATCTTAAATCATAATTGCATATTTTATTTTACATTTCAAATTTATGAATATGAGGACATCTGTTCAAGTGTTCTCTCTCTCTTCTCCCTCACCTCCCCCCCCCCCCCCCCCAAAAAAAAAAAAATCAAAAAAAAAAGTGACATTGGAAATCTATACGCTTCCATTCATTTTGGTGGTCAATCCTTACACAATACCAATTCACTCATATTAATTACTGTTTAAACTTGTTTCAATCATGTGCTTTTAGGAGAGAGTACCCAGCCTGCCATCCGGGCAGTTCATCCAATCCTACTTCTCTTCATTCTCCAATGACGGAATTTCAGCTACTGCTGACGAGGACTATTGCTCTCCAAATGACTTTTCAAGGTATTAACTCTTTTTTTTTTTGTTCACCACAAGCCCAACTGGAATGCTCATTCCAACACAGTGCTGTCAATTTGGTACACAATGAATTTTTAGATTTCCTTTTATATGACACAGCACAGCTATCTTGTAAACAACCTAAGTGTATTAGTTAAAGAGCAATTGAATGTAAATATGTATATAACAATTTTGGTATCCCGTGCGTTAAGCTATATCAGATTATTAAATGAACGTTTTTAAAGATTGTATTTAATTTGAAAATTTCCTTCACCTATTTCTTGTAAATGATCAAGGATGATTCTTGAATGATC
>JAVYIG010006788.1:0-111757 GCA_035222895.1 Strongylocentrotus droebachiensis
CCCCCCCGCAAAAAAAGAGAGAGAGAGAGAGGGGAAGGCCAAAAGGCGACGACGTCGAAATCGAAGCCCTCCCCGATGTCGGATATGATCCAAATTCAGGTTGATGATTAAACTTAATAAACAATTGGGCTAAAATTCCCTTACGGAATGGATATTAAACTGCTAAAAAAGTGGATACGGAAGTACACTAGGGCCCAGAAATCATTGTAGAAACGTCTCGCCGTTATCGTCTTCAATGGGCTGGATTGTTTACCGCTAAACTAGGCAGGCCGCGTAAGCAAGGACAAATAAAATTGACGACGAAACCAGCCAGGCGTGAATCTCGGCGTGAATTTTATCGCCAATTATTCACGACGAAATTGACGACGTCGTGAATTTTATCATCAATTATTCACGACGAAATTGACGATATCGTGAATTTCGTCGCCAATTTCGTCGTGAATAATTCGCGATTTCGTATATTGACGACGTCGTGAATTTTATCGCCAAATATTCACGACGAAATTGACGATATCGTGAATTTCGTCGCCAATTTTGTCGTGAATACTTCGCGATTTGGTCTATTCGCGATGTCCCTTCAGGGCCACCATAAAGCTGATAGTAGGACAAAGTTAGTACCTGTATACATGTACAAAATATCAAAAGGAAGGGACCCCCTTGGGCCTCCGATCGGCCTAAACCTGGATCTAGACTCGAGGTTGGGCCAAAATGGCCTCCAACCCCTCCCTCTTGGAGGGATTTGTGTGGGGGGAACCCTCCCCTTAGATGAGTCTGAATTGTTGTAGTCATTTGGCTTTTCATAAGGAAGGAAGGTTTATTGTCATTTGGTCCAATGCCCAGATCATCTAAGGAAGAGTAGATAGTCATTTCTAAAAGGGAAATAATGAGATGCACGGGGTATGAGCTATACAGTGCGTACCAGAAAAAACGAAACCGAGAATCATCGATGAGCAAAAGCACAGTTAGGGGATTTCAAAGGGCCAGAAGGGGATTTCCCCCATCTCATATAGTCTTTCGTCAAGATCCAGTGTTCCCAAAGGTTGCACTAAAATCATTGAAACTATTCTTCTTTGTTCGTTGTCATGTTATCTCTCTACCCCACTTTCTCTAGCCCCATCCCCTTCTCTCTCTCTCTCTCTCTCTCTCTCCTCCCCTCTTCTAGTCCACTGCCAGGACTGTTTCCGTGTAGCAAATGTAACATGGTAAAAATCGAGCATATCTTACCTCACTTGAAGAGAAGGTTGAGTCCTGGAAAGAGGTGAAAAATAATTTGTGAGCGTTATCATTGTTATTATGCAAGTGTAGAAGAACATCAGATTAAAAAAATGCTCCCTGCATGAAAAGCATGGCTCTTCAAATGCCTTCATATTCTAAATATGGCATGTTACATCGTAAAAATCGGGAAGGATTTTACGACACGTGTTCGTGTAGTCCTAGTCCCATGTACATCTTTTTGTGTACAATGCTTGTAACTTTACCAAGACTTTTTTAATCATTTTGATGATTCCAGAACCTTGCAATACAAACAAATACTTATATGCTAGATGATCAACCTTTTCTGATCGACTCCACACCGTTTCTTTCACGATGCAATCGCATGACTAGAACTCCACTTTATCTTATGAATACACACCAATATAAAAGAAAGTAATGATTGTAAACTTTAGGCAACATGCATGGCTCAACGAGCTCAATGTTGTGACTATCTATATACGCATGTGGCGATCACTACGTCATTCCAATCCCAGTAAAGTGGAGCCCGAAGGTGGAATTCCCCAACTCGTAGTCTTTTGTAAAGACCGCTGATATGTAACATAATAAACATCATTTTTGTTTTTATAAAATGTTTTATATTCTGGATATCTAGCGACTCTCCAGTGTAGTAGCTAACACACAATTAGCGAGAAACATGTTGGCCAGTTTTTTCAAAAATTATAATAATAATGGTGGTAATGATAATACTAATAACAATAACTGTGAGGCCCAGGATAATAAACCATGTTGATGTGCTATATTAGTGCCCTTTTGTGATGCATTAATCCTCATTACTGTCAGTTAGGACTTAAGGACGTAGGTCCCCTAGTTGATTAGCGTAGTAGCACACACATGCTTTAGCAGTCACGCAAAACAAACACTTACAAATTATTATTCAATAAAATCTGAGAATGTATACTATTGTCTAGATCTATTAGGAATAAATCATTGTCAAAACCATTCCATAAATTGGGGAAAAATAATTATTCCACCATCATTATGACCAACAGTGTACATGTAGTAGCAGAAATGATTAATATGAATGCAAAAAGGCTTTGTTTTAATTATGTTTCATGTTTTATAGGAAAAGGAATTCGAATTTTGAGAAATAAATTTAATGAATACAAACAAAAATGTTTGCTTTTTCATTAATATGTAAAAACATTGAAAATATGATCAGAAGTACATGTGTACACACACTGGCGTACTGATTGGGGGGGGGGGGGGGGTTGGGGGCAGTTGACCCCCAAATACAATTCAAACGTGGTTTATTTCTAATTCAATACAAATGTTACTAAAGTAATATGATTTTCCGGGAATTTTTCTCATTTTTTAAATAATTTATACTTATGTATGCGTTTGTTGGATGGAAAATTACTCATTTCCAAATTTACAGTCGGGCAAAAATATGCTTATTTAGCCTACATGTCAGGACATGCGGAACGGCGGTGCTCGGGGGCTTGGCCCCCCCCCCCCCCCCCTCTTCCCTCACTTAAAAAAAAATAGAAATAGAAATAAACAGAGAAAGAATAGCGACCTGCCAGTTTCACAAATGACGTATCAAAACATGCATGCTCATCTGACCGTAATTAAATGCCTATAAAAAAAAACCCTGAGCTTCCGGGGCTCCGCCCTTCGGCCCCCGGAGCTTTGCCCCTGGACCCCGCGCCAATTTACGCTCCACTCGCTTCGTTTGCTACGCTCTACCTGATCGTAAATAATTTAGCCCCCCCCCCCCCCCCCCCCACTTCGAAAAACGTTCCGCGGGGCCTGCATGTAACATGTTAAGAGTGGTGTGGGTGCGAATTTTTTCCCTGCTCATTACGCCACTGTGTACACATGAGGGGGGGGGGGGGGAGAGAGAAACAAAAATAGATCTTAATTAGAATAAGCTAGGACTTTGGAAAATTATTTGCATCTATGTTATGTACGAAAGGAATTCGAAATTTGAGCCTGAGGTTATATACAGTGCGTCTCAGAAAGAAACGAAACCGAGAACTTTCGATGTTTTATCATAATTTAGTCACATTTATAATCAACAAATGACACATATTTGTAAAGCTTAGATCCCCCTCTTTCATTTGATGCGACTCATATGATGCATATGTCATGCATTCGTTTCGTTTTTTCTGGGACGCACTGTAGAAGAAAATATCAGTAAAATGTACTGCTTCATTCCGCTTCACCCACATCAGAAAATTATTTCACCTTCTTTTTTCCTCCTATTTGCCTCCAACACTTCTTCACACAAAATTGGAAATACATCCAAACTACATAGAATATCCCACATACACTCGTTTCTTCACTTTTACATTTTATCTCACTTCCGTGTTTAAAATCCCACATTTTTCATACCCCATCAGAGCATCACACAATATAATCTCACCCAAGCTATACGTCAGCTGCTATTCTTACCTTCGTAATATAAATTCCAAAAGAACGTTGACAACGTAGAGACTCCTTCGAAAATGAAAACTTTGTCGGAAGAAGATTAATTCATCGATATCTACTCCTAATTTGTGCTTCAGACGCAATCAAGATGGAGCCGAGTTGCATATCGTCCAACTTCAAACTACAACGCATTTGGCAGTGATATTCATGTACTGTTTCAAATACAACTCACATTATCTGCGCATACAGTGCAAAAGAATGGCAAGCAAGAAGAAAAGAATATGACAATTGAATATGACAATTAAATAAAAAATGGCATGAATGTGAAAAACAGCAGGCCTCCATTGCGTCCCTCTTTCATAAAAAGTCTTATCAGTGACAAGTACAGGCGCGTACGCAGGGGGGGTGGGGGGGTAGGGGGGTTGAACCCCCCCCCCCCCTTTGGTATTTTTATGTGTGTAAACCCCCCTAAAAAAAAAAAAAAAAAATTATGCCCAAAGCTGACCTAAAAAAGTTACCTTACCCCCTCCCCCCCCCCCCCCCCCCCCATCGAAGAAAAATGTCAAATGTTCAAATTTCGAGACCAAAAAAAAAATAAAGTGTCCACGAGTACAGAACGGTACAACGAATCTCTTCTTTCTCTAATAATTTAAGGAAGCGTAAAAGCTTCCGCGTTTCGCGCTAAAGGGGGAAACTAAATTCAGACAATTAGGGCTTATTAAGAGTCGAAAACGGTACAACGAATCGTCTTCTTTCTCTAATAATTTAATGAAACGTCAAAACTTCCGCGCTTCGCGCGGGAGAAGGAAGCTTCATTCAGACAAGGATTAAGAGTCGAGCACGGTTCAACGATTCGTCTACTTTCTCTTATAATATAATGAAATGTCAAAGCTTCCGCGCTTTGCGAGGAAGGGGGAGAAACTGAATTCAGACAAGGATTAACAGTCGAGAACGGTACAGCAAATCGTTTTCTTTTCCTAATTATTTAAGGAAATGTCTAAGCTTCCGCGTTTTGCGCGGGAGGCCTATCACCCACACCCCCCTAATGAGCGCGCTTCGCGCGCTCTTTAAGTGATTCGCTTGCTCATTACCGCCCCTCCCTAAATTAAGATCCTAGCTCTGCGTCTGCATTAAAATATATAGCTATGATGCTGACTAAGTTGACGAAATAATTCGTATATTTATGTCGTCGAGGAAAATGACCATTTGCGCATACGCAAGTACTTTAGATAGTCCATAGGAAAAACAATTTAGCCTTCGGCCCCAGGTTTATAGGGTTAAATTTGTAGATATTATGACATTTAATTTTGTCGGTAATTGGTGGCTAGTTTTGTCGGTAATCGTTGGCCTCTACACCCCCCCCCCCCCCCACCCCACTGAAAAAGGTCTAGCGACGCCCCTGCTTGCATGGTAATGGATCGTAAGAGCATCACACTCAACGACAAATTATGATGTGGAAACACTAGACATCCAGATTCATGTAAAGATAGAAACAATGACGACGATGTTCCTTGATAACTAGAATGTGGGGGTTTCAATGTCTTAAAATGTGTCCTTTATGATGATCCCCTCCCCTTTTTTTTTAAAGATGCGCCACCACCCCTGAGATACATTGATTTTACCAGTATTTCCATATTAACTGGTTTTCTTTGTAGAAAATGAATCGACCTAAAGTGTGTTTGTCAAAATAATAAAATGTATATAATGAGAAACACTAGAACACTCTATTCATATGAACTTCATTTGACTTTCAAAGAAAATTTAAACAACACAGTCTTTTAAAGCATTCTACTATTTTTACGATTCTTCTTTCAGAGGGCAATATACAAACTTTTTGGAACCGTGCACGGCGTGAAAAATATTTAATGAATCGAGTGCCAGGTCCAACCATAATATTCATTGCGGAAATTTCGGAAGGTTAATACTTTTTATATACCTCTCTTAAGAAATCTAGCCTTCTGATTGGTCGAAATTGGAGTCGTAAAGAAACGAACAACGGTAAATAGTAAATAAGTGAGATTCCCTAAAGATTCTGGGTACCGGTAAAGTAGTGAAATTTTGATGAGATCCCCATTGGTTCACGTGTTAAAACTTAGTTTGTGCGAGCGCGGATACCATACAGTGCTTTTTGCCTGCGATTCCCAGGTGATCGTAACATTCAGTCATCTTTCCAGCAAAGATTAACAGTGTCTCAGAATGTCTGTGCTGTTTTAACCAATCTTTACTCAAGAAAAGGATAAGGTAAGAATTTTTTGTACATTTTTTGTGTGAATTCGGTATGTAAAAGATATAAAGACTGCTTTAATATTCGAGGCACATTTGTTTTTAAAGGCTCTCGGGGACGTTACAGTTTGCTATCCCTCTCATAATATCAGAATTTTCGGGAGCGCCAGGAGTGTCAAGTCCTACAGACATGAGCGCTATACATTATTACATATTACATATTATTGTTATTATTAAAGCAATCATTATATCTATGCTGTTACCTGGGGAACATAATCTGCTGAGTCTGGAATTGAACCCAGTAGACAGTTGGGACATTCTTCTGCAGAGACCAGGGGCGGTAGAGCGTCTTTCAGAGTGTGGGGGCACTTACCAGAAAGGGGCATTTTCAGGAAAAAAGGCACCTACAAAGGGAAATCTCAAAGCAAAATTATACAATTTTTTGACATTGGTATATGCTCCTTCATTGTGATTACATTATCAGGGGTGATTTCAATGTTTCTTTCTCTCTATACATGGTCCATGATACTGCTAATCATACTTTTCAGTTGGCTGTGATGGTCCGTTTCTTTTATGCGAGCGAGCGAAGGGAGCTAGTGTAAGTTTTAAAGTTTGTGAGGTCGCAGTGCGTAAAATTGCATCTTATAAAGAAGAAAAAACGATTCTGATGTGGCTTTTAGCACAATCTATAATTGAAAGATTGATTTTGTTTTAAATAAGAAACGCAATTATATCAATCTACAATGCAAGTGAGCTTTTGGTTAAATTAAAGAACAAGGAGCACATTTTATAGTTAAAGGAAGAGGGGCACATATCCTAAGGGAAAGCAAACTTATTAGAAAAGAAAAAGAGCACATCTCAAAGTAAAAACGAAAATTATCAGAGGTGAAAATGGGGCACTCATTCTCGCACGAGATAAGGGGACATTTTTCAGAAGGAAAAGGGGCACATATTAGGAAAAAAAAGGAGGTATGTGTCAACAGAAATAAGGGGCACTTATCAAAGGTGAAAAGTGTCACCCAGCAAAGAGGCAAAGGGGCACTTATCATAAGGGGAAGGGGCACTTATTACAAAAAGGGCGCTTGTTAATGTGAAATGGACACCCGTCAGATTTGAATAGGGGCAATTATCCTAGATGACTTCAGGGGGCACTATCAGCGGTGGTAAGAGGCTCTTATAGGAATGTTGAACGGACACCTGTTCGAAATAAAAAATTAAAAAATATGTAAAAGGGGACACTTTAGGGGTACTTGGAAAGTGGGAGGGGGTTTTAACTAGTCTACTCAAAATGCTTTACTTCTCACTTTAATAGTAGGAATGTACTAAAATTGCAATATCTGTTTGTAAAATTCTAAGCTTTTATTGTGAGTACAGTATATAGTCCTGGGAACCTCTTACATAGAGCAATGTATGCTTTAGTGATTTGTACACTTTCAATTTACTGCAAGGAATTGAAAAACACGATCAATAAAGTGAGTAAATCATGAAACAGTGGCGGATCCAGGGGGGCCGGGGGCGCTCAAGGGTGGGTGCAAATTTTTAAATTTTCGAGGGCCAACAAAACAAAATGTGCTCACTACCTAAAATTACCGATTACCTATTAAACGCTCCATTATTTATCGACAGGGTTAGCACGGTATAGGTTAATATTGTGTTACCAAGCTTAATTAATTTTTGATTTAATTTTCATTACTTTTTGTTGCTTTAGAGGGAGTAAGGCTCTTTATTATTTAATTTCAGAAATATGAAAACTTTATACGTTTCTCTATTTTCTCTTAATTTTTTTTTTCGTAGCATATATGCGTACTTTTAGCACTGACAGTATCTTAGACCAAAAAATACATGTTAAGCGCCCTGCCTTTTTTTATTAATAGGAAAGTGGAGCCTAGGAGTGCCTTTCTTTCTTCAAAGATTACGGCGATTTATCAATCAATTATTTATACAGTTAATCACGATTACATCTACCCATTCGCAACGTTTAAAAAGTCATCAGACCGTCCAGATTATCTGGCTTATTGTTGTTTTATTATCCATTTTATTAATACTGAATGATAAGGCATTGTATGAACAAGAGAAAATTATTAAGAGGTACAATTGTTGAAAAAAATTAAACTATACATTTAGTTGCAACTGTACACAAGAAGTACTAAACTCAATGCATGTGACAAAATTCAAAACGTGTGTGTGTGTGTGTGTGTGTGTGTGTGTTTTCACAGATAATAGGCAATGCTTACAGCTTAAAACTAATAAAACATGATGTAGACAAACAAAAACCTTGCAAATATAACAAACAAAAACGAAATTGTGATTGGTAAGTTCTACTCAAGAAATATGATATAAATAATTGACCTAAGAAACTACTCGATCTAGAGGAATCAAGTTAAATTATGAATCCAGAATTCCAATTTATTGTTTATTCTTGTATTGCATCGTTTTGGCAATAAGCAGAATCCTAAAGTATGTAAATTAATATCACTGCTGCTTGAATAAGACGTCAGATAAACCATGGACCTATTACGGATGGACATTCAACGTGATTCTTTCTTTGATCCAATGATAGTCGCCGCCTTCTGATTATGTGTATCTTAATGAGAACATTCAGCTGTTTTAACAATAACGACTGCGTAAGCATTTTCGGTCATTGACAAAGGAGCAGTTTCCCTCTCTTGGGTTTTGTTTGGATGCTGCGCTCTGTAAGAGTGGGTCTTAAATGAAAGCATCCCCAATGGGGAGCAGCAAAGTTGAAAAGCAGACGATTTTGGTGATATTACTGAATCGCACACTTTCACACACACCCATGACCTTATAAAACAGTTAAAAGGCCATGATCTTTATAAACCCTGTGCTTTGTAACTCTGGAATATTATGAGGAAATAGGTGGAAACGGCATTTTAAATGACAACCCAAAAATTCAAAAATAACCTCTATCTGGTAATATCAACATGTTTTTCAAAATAAAATACATGACACGGAACAACAATTTCCGATTATAAGTCAGAACTGCACATCGATTTTCCATGATTTAGGCGAGTTATTATCTTCTGCGCATGTAGATTAACAGGTGTAAAATCACTATCTTGATTCTGTCCCGGCTTTTTGGCGGTGACCATCATGAGATCAAAGTGACGAAACATGTACGGAATGTTATTAAGATGACATTGACGGAGACAATCACAATGAATTCGTTAAGAAAACGATGAATGTCTATCCGTAATAGGTCCATGATAAACGAACCATTCATAAGCAGGTCGTTGATTAATGATAGTTGAATACATTCTGAATACACATATTATTCCTAATATACTCACAATATAAAAACTGCATTTCTAATCATCAAAATGTGGTACTGATCAATACATTAGTTCAAGTAAGATTTATCGTAAATATACAGCACAGACTTTCAGCACCTTAGGCAAATATTTACAATCCGCAACATTTCTGAAACATCATCATACAATTAGTCTTTGTTGATTCGCAAGTCTAGAACTACGAAAGGAAGGGGAATACTAGAAATGCAATCGTGTCAGAACGATGTGCGTGCAATGACGTCGTGTTTCTACGTGTCAAACGAAAGAGCTTCTCTCGGACTATCCAGAGCAATTTGCACGAAGTCTGTAGCTTCTGTGATATTGGAGATAGGTAGGGCGAAAGAAAGGCATCAACAGTGACCTTGATTGGATGGTACTATGCCTACGAAGTTTGAAAGAAATTGGGATAGGGGAAAGAACCTAGAAAGGGCTCGCAAGCACTGCGTGCACAAACCAATGGGATTTGGTGCATGTTTGACATTACAATCAAGTTCGTTCTGGGGGCCAAAAGCGTGAACCCGATATGCCCCATAGACAATGCGTGTAATGAATGGGCGGAAAACGTGCAGGATCTGTATTATGGCCGGAGTTAAATTGTTTTTTTCTCTCTCTCTTTACGTCTTTTTATGGGCCGTATTTGGTATCATTAGAAAGAGAATTTCAAGGTTGTTATTGTAAACCACCCTTTTTTTTCTATGATAATCCTATCGAAACACGTGATGTAAAATAGATGTATAGGACAAAATGGCGTCTTAAATGGCCCCCTTGACTAATTTCAAAAATCCGGCCAAGAGGTGCCCTGCGTATTGCATCTCGGAATGTCATTGCAAATTTTCAAGGAAAAAAGAGAACGTTTAGGGGGCGAAAAATAGTCTGAAAAAATGACGTCATGGCCGATAAGTGTTATAATCGGGCGGAAACTCGGCGGAATTCGTATAGTGACCCTTGTTCAAATGCGATTTACTCACAATTTTCTGTGTGAACATATACCATACTTGGTATCATTCGAAAGGGCACTTCATTGCGGTCAGTTTGACACCAATGTCATCTGCGCGCAATGTATTGCACGCATTAAACGCGCTATTACGTAATGCATAGTAAATTCATCATTTTTGGAGATAACTTTGCGCTGACATATTTGAATTTTACCAAACTTGGCAGACAGTTGTCACGTATATGGATACATGTGTCTGCTAAATTTCATTGACGTTGGTACAAAGATCGCCATTTTAGAGCAAGTTGAAGTTATTTTGGAATTTTCTTAAAAATGGCGAATTTTGAGGGCATTTTTCTCAAAGTCGGTCAGTGTTAGTGTATATAATTTTGTATATGGCTGGAAAGGGCATATCCTCAAGTATCTAAATCCAAAAAAGGGTACGGATCTGCCAAGCCATAATGGAGATACGGCCATAGAAAGAAAGCCAATTCCCAGAACTTTAGAGGGCGCTATTTATGTTTTGCAATACCATTGTAGCGTGAAATTTGGCATGGCTATGTGCAATTATGAAATAAAGATACTGTAAGATTTAAATACAAAACGGAATTTATATGAGAAAGTTATGGCAGTTTTAGATTATTTAGGGGTCATTTTTTCAAGAATTTGAGAGATTGTTGACGGAGACGGTTTCAGATTTGAATTTTGAGTATAAAGATGGCATTTTGAAGGGCAGGTTATTCGTCGCAGATTAAAGAACATCTCTTAGACTATCTAGAGAAAATAGTTAGAAGTGTGTAGGATCTAGGATAGTGGAAATAGAAGGTAGAAAGAAAGGCCTTAAAATGGACCAGAAACGGACAAAATGGCGCCTGGATGGTTATGCCTGAGTGATTTCGAAAATCGAAAAAGTAGGTGACCTTGATGAGATGGTAGAGACTATGCCTTTGAAATTTGAAATGAAAAGGACATGAGGAAAGCACCTAACTAGGAATAACAAACACTACGTGCAAAACGAATGCGATTTCCTGACGATAACGATAAGGAAAACACTAAGGAGGAGAATACTAGAAATGCAATCGTGTCACAACGATGTGCGTGCAATGACGCCGTGTTTCTACGTGTCGAACGAAAGAGCTTCTCTCGGACTATCCAGAGCAATTTGCACGAAGTCTTTAGCTTCTGTAATATTGGAGACAGGTAGGGCGAAAGAAAGGCCTCAATAGTGACCTTGATGGGATGGTAGTGACTATATATGCCTACGATGTTTGAAAGTAATTGGGATAGGGGAAACAACCTAGAAAGGGCTCGCAAGCACTGCGTGCAAAAACAAATGGGATTAGTTGCATGTTCGTCATTGCAATCAAGATCGTTCTAGGGGTCAAAAGCGTGAACCCGATTTGCCCCATAGACAATGCGTGTAATGCATGGGCGGAAAACGTAGAGGATCTGTATTATGACCGGAGTTAAATTGTTTTTTTCTCTCTCTCTTTATGTCTCTTCATGGGCCGTATATGGTATCATTGGAAAGAGATTTTCATGGTCGTTATTGTAAACTACTCTCTTTTTTTCTATGATAATCCTATCGAAACATGTGATGTAAAATAGATTTAAAGGACAAAATGGCGTCTTAAATGGCCCCCTTGACCAATTTCAAAAATCCGGCCACGAGGTGCCCTGCGTATTGCATCTCGGAATGTCATTGCAAATTTTCAAGGAAAAAAAAGGATGTTTGGGGGGCGAAAAGTAGTCTGAAAAAAATGACGTCATGGCCGATAAGTGTTATAATCGGGCGGAATTCGTATAGTGACCCTTGTTCAAATGCGATTTACTCACAATTTTCTGTGTAAACATATACCATACTTGGTATCATTCGAAAGGGCACTTCATTGCAGTCAATTTGACACCATTGTCATTTGCGCACAATGTACTGCACTCATTAAAAGCGCTATTACGTAATGCATAGCAAATTCATCATTTTTGGCGATAACTTTGCGCTGACGTTATTAAATTTTACTAAAATTGGCAGACAGTTGTCACGTATATGGATACATGTGTCTGCTAAGTTTCATTGACGTACGTAAAAAGATCGCCATTTTAGAGCAAGTTGAAGTTATTTCTCAATTTTCTTGAAAACTCCATATTTATAGGGCATTTTTCGCAAAGTCGGTCAGTGTTAGGGTATATAATTTTGTATATGGCTTGAAAGGGCATATCTTCAAGTATCTAAATCCAAAAAAGGGTACGGATCTGCCAAGCCATAATGGAGATACGGCCACAGAAAGAAAGCCAATTCCCAGAACTTTAGAGGGCGCTATTTATGTTTTACAGAGCCATTGGAGCATGAAATTTGGCATGGCTATGTGCAATTATAAGCCATACATACTGTGAGATTTTAATACAAAACGGACATTATATGAGAAAGTTATGGCAGTTTTAGATTATTTAGGGGTCAATTTTTCAAGAATTTGAGAGACTGTTGACGGAGACGGTTTCAGATTTGAATTTTGAGTATGAAGATGGCATTTTGAAGGGCAAGTTATGAATCGCAGATTAAAGAACATCTCTTAGACTATCTAGAGGAATATGTTAGAAGTTTGTAGGATCAAGGATAGTGGAGATAGGAAGGACGAAAGAAAGGCCTTAAAATGGACCAGAAACGGACAAAATGGCACCTGGACGGTTATGCATGAGTGATTTCGAAAATCGAAAAAGTAGGTGACCTTGATGAGATGCTAGAGACTATGCCTATGAAATTTGAAATGAAATGGACATGAGGAAAGCACCTAACTAGGAATAACAAACACTATGTGCAAAACGAATGCGATTTCCGGACGATAAGGAAAACCAGGATAAGAATATTAATGGGGCAGAATGTGAACGAAAACAAGGCAATGACGAAGGTTCGTCATTGCAATTAATGGGGCAGAATGTGAACGAAAACAAGGCAATGACGAAGGTTCGTCATTGCAAAAACCAACCTGATTTTAGTAAAGAAACAGGCCCTGCATGAGACAGTTTGTTTTCACTCTCGTCTAGGGTCACAGAGGAACAATACTCTACTGTATACACAATCATGACAATACAGGCTTCAGTCCGGGACATTCAAAGTTGCCGAATGTTGACTAGCTAGAGTAAAGGTTCTCAGGTCTACAATATCGTAAACCATACAGACTAAAGGCTATCGAGAACAAAGTCTACAGTCTCACGGGCCATCCCGATAACCAGTTGGAGTTTTAAGACAGTATTCTAGAGGGGAGCTCAAAACCCTACCCCCCCCCCCTCACCCAACAACAAAAAAACAATAACAACAAAATATCGGTCATAAGAGTGACGATTTCGGTCTCGTGGGTGAATCTTTTTACAACGTGTAAGAATTAATTTTCATGAGACCGTATAAAAACCCATCTTATTAAACATTTTCGGTTTACTGGACCTTCGGTTACAGATCAGTGGTTAAGCATCTTAAGTCTACCGGATTGCACACACTGTAGCAAGTAGGTCCAAAGCAGTCCAAAGCAGAAAAATCTAAAGAATTATACAGAAAAAAATTCGTCTGCTTGAACGAGTCTTTTAAAACATGTTTTGACGCGCTCCTCCAAGGAGACGGATTTTATGAAGTCAGACGTAGTCTCAGCATAACATCATCCCTGAACGAAATAGACTGATATTTTGGTCTCTCTACAGACCTGACAGGATGAGCTAACTCGAATCTTCTCTAACCGAAAATTCTCTCCTATACCCAGGGGCGGCGATCCCGGGGGGGACGGGGGGGACACGTCCCCCCCCCCCCCCTCGATTTTTGTAGGGGGGATCGTCCCCCCCCCCGGAAAATTTGAAAAAGTACACAAAAATAATGTACAGCAAATACTGACTAAGACTGCAACACACTATTAGGCTTTGGAGGGCCCAAGAGTGCAGCGTTTAGACAAATAAAAATGCAAAAATCTTCTGGCTCGGGAGCTATGCTCCCTCGTATAATATTCTTCAAAATGTACAATTAATACTGTAGAAAAGTGAAGTGTGAAACAGGTATTTTGTTTGTTTTCATACTATAGTTTTGCTAAGTAATATAATTTACCTTGACCCCTCTCGTTCACTATGCTCACTCGCTCGTGCTTTGGGCATTCCCCCCCCCCCCCGATAAAATTCAAACGTGGTTTATTTCTAATTCGATACCAGTTACAAATTATTTACAAATGTTACTGAAATGGCATGATTTTCCCCAAGCTTCCGGGGGCTCTGCCCCCTGTACCCCACTAAGGGCCCTAAGGCTTGTCCCTGGTTACTCAGCTGACCATAATTAAATTCCTAAAACACCTGAGCTTCCGGGGGCTCCGTCCCCTGGACCCCACCAGGGCCCTAAGCGGGCCTGTGGATGGTCCTCTGACCATATTCAAAAGCCTAAAACCCTGAGCTTACGGGGGCTCCGCCCCCTAAACCCCACCAAGGGCCCTATAAGGCGGCTCCTGGATGCTCATTTGATCGTAATTAAATGCCTAAAACCGCTGAGCTTCTGGTGGCTTCGCCCCCTGGACCCCAGTACGATTAGTGACCTGCATGCAAGTGTCACAAATAAGGTATCAAAATATGCTCATCTGACCCTTATTAAATGCCTAAAAACTCTGAGCTTCATGGGGCTCCGCCCCTTGACCCCCGCCGGGGCTTTGCCCCTGGACCCCACGCCAAAGTTACACCCAACTTAATTGCTTTGCTCTATCTGATCGCAAATACTTTACCCCCCTCCCCTCCAACTTTGAAAAACGATTCCGCGGGGCCTGCATGTAACATGTAAGAGCGATGATGATGCGGATTTTTTTTCTCCCCTCCCCCCCCAAAAAAAACGTTTTGGCTCATTACGTCACTCCTCCCTCGTTCGTCGCATTTCGTCCCCCCCGGTCATGAAAAGAAATCGCCGCCCCTGCCTATACCGCTTCTGTTGGTTACTGCGAACGGGGCAGAACGAAAGTTTCCTCAGTCTTTACATTTGTCTGAAAAAGAAAGACCAGTATCAAAAATTATGAATAATCCAGAATAGCCTAATACTACTATACTACTACTATTAATAATATAAAATGAGAAAGTAAGGGAGAAGGGAAGGAGGGATAGAGCTATGGTCTAAGGTAAAAGTTGGCTTATTTCCATCCCATCCTACCATGATTTAATTCATTTAAATATCCAATAACATCGAATTGCTAACTTACATGTCACATTAATAGACAATGATAGAGAAGTCATTCAGTTTGACATAGGAAAAAAGAAACAAATTTCACGAAATAGATATTTATCTTCATTTTTGGTTTTGTCATTCTATCTTCCCTTACACTGTCAAAAATTACCTCTGGATCACTGTAGAATAAAGTCAGCATTAGTGACCCGCTTTGTTTCCTCTGATGGGGCTCTTGATTATCTTCTTGTGGTTGGTATCGTTGGATGGCGAAACGAAAAACCTCTCCTTCAGAATGCAAACAGCAATCAATCCTAATAAGAATAGAAATAGAAAATAAACATAAATCATTAGGTTCTATAAGTTACACAAATGTATACATCTAAACTTATGAGATATTGACATCGTTGCTTAATAATAAACACTTCCTGAGTAATGTAACTGAGGACGGACATTTTCATGAGTGAGGTTTTTTTTTTTAAAGACGACAAAGACACTTTACCTCACTAAGGTGAAATTAAAATATAATAGAAATGATGGAAATGGGAATCCTGATGATGAACTGGCTTGATTAGGTACAAACCATTTAAAATTACGTCCGATTAATAATCTAGGCATAGACTGTAGTGAATCAACCAATGCTAAAGGAATACACATAATCATACAATTTGATTACATTTGAAATCTGATTTTACATATTTGAGAAGAGTATCAATCCAATAAGATTCTGTACAAAAATGGGTATTTACTGTGAAGACCCTATTACAAACTCACCTCAAAAGCATAATAGACGTAAATTCTCTGATGGCTGTGATGATTTCTATCAAGTCTGATTCGTTGAACACACAGTAGTTAAAACTGATGATTTCGAGTTGCTGCATCTTGCCATTAGTCTTCAACATTCGGATACAGTTTTTAACAGTGTCACGTGACACAGTTTTGCTTGCGTCCCTTCTCGGGTCAAAGGTCATATTGAGAACTTCCAATTGGACACCATTCTTCACCACTCCGTCAATGATGGCTGAAACGACCTTATCGTAGTAGGTATCCTCTGCTATCTTCCTGTCATAGTTGTTTGTGGCAAATACGTCAAGTTCTGAAATATTTGGTAACCGGGAAAGCAGTATTGGAAAGACTTCCATTTGAGATTTGATTTTTGTCTGGAAGGTCTGCACAGATCGGAGGGGCTCTAGAAGTAACGCTGGAACGGTTTTGGGAACATTCATTTTTAAATGACGCAGCTCATGGAGATTATGGAGGACCCTCCAAAAGAAGTCAAAAAACTTATGTGCGCTTTTGACGTCCATCTCTGGATATCCAGGTATCTAAATGATAGGAAAAAGTGAACAAGAGCATTCACAAACGCAGGTATCAGACCCAATTT
Organism: Strongylocentrotus droebachiensis; assembly: GCA_035222895.1. Taxonomy (NCBI): domain Eukaryota; kingdom Metazoa; phylum Echinodermata; class Echinoidea; order Camarodonta; family Strongylocentrotidae; genus Strongylocentrotus; species Strongylocentrotus droebachiensis. The sequence continues at coordinate 16,662 of JAVYIG010006788.1, forward strand.
TTTAAAATGTTCACCTTGAATCTTAGTTCCCAAAATAGACAAAAATAGGGTCTTTTTTATTTTTTATTTGCCGGCACAGGCTTTAAAATAGCAATTTTCACGACAACTAGACTCTTAAAAAAGGGGAGGTGTCAACCCCACCCTATTTCTATAGGTCCATATCTCTTAATATAGAAGCCTTGTTATTCTCAGAGACCGTATATCATGTATAATTTATTTTCATGTGCGGTTCACTTCAGGAACGGGGGCAAAAGTAATGCCTCCTGTTGGGATATGGCGCTTTCGGAGCAAATACGTTAAACAAAATGTATGAAAGTGTTTAATGACAACTGTTTCTAGGATAAAGAAACGCATCCCATAACTGTCTCTATATCATGAAATAACAATCCCATACAAGAATATAAAGATATTAAGCACTAACAAACATTTATAATTATGTGTCAGGAAATAAACGAATAGCCCAGGGTCATATTTGAAGCTGAACCCTTTAAACTAGAAGCAAACATAATACATTGTACTGACGATACAATGCAAAGTTGAAGAATGTGAACTACAAAAAATGTTATACCTACTATGCGTTATTAAGATATAAGCCTACTTACATCGGAGTGTAAAAGAAGCTTTTGTAAATTAGGCAGGTTGATCAAGACGATTGGGAGGTGGATGGAAGATGATTTTGTTTCGAAGACCTGGACCGATTGGATTAGCTCTAAGTCACACGGGATATAAGCCGGTATTGGAAGAACAATCCGGGTGAGGTTTGGTGAGGTATGGAGGTTTTTCCACAGCTCACAGAAGGCTTCAGTGTTGTAGTCCATTTCAACAAGTTCCTGTAAAACAAACAGACAACAAAGAAACAATCGAACAAACTAGGGTGACGGAAAAGATTTGTCCACTTGGTCCAAGGACCCATAGGCCCTAAACCTAACTCCCTAACGTGCATTATGCATATTAGTATATCATCGGATTCAACTTGATATCAATGATAATAATAATGATAGTAATATGATATAGTAATAAGAACTATGATCGTGTCGATGATGATAGTAAAAATAATAGATTATAATATTACGACTACTATTAGTACTACTACTATTACTAATAATAATAATGATGATTATTAATAGGAAGAACAATAATGATACTAAATTAAAAAAAAATAATAATGACAATAATCAGGTACAATAAAGATTTAGTTGTCTGAATAGTATACAGGGTTTATATAGATTTAGTGTTTAAAACATGTATGATAAGAAATTTATTTTATAGAGACAATATAGATCTATGATGCTACGGCAGATCCAATATTACTTGATGGGGGAGGGGCAACTGTTAGGGTTATCATTTTTTCAGCCCCCCCCCCCCTCCCTACCCAAATCATGGTGAACAGATACATTTATATTTAAAGCGCTACTTACTTTCTCTTGAATAATCAGCTCCCTAACCTTTGGCAGAAAGGTTAAAACATGTGCGAGGCTGCTCACTGATATCACATGGTCAGTCTCAAAAACACGGATCGATGTGAGGTGCTTCAGATTAAACCTGACGTCGGCAGGGATTGGGAGAACTAGGCGACTGAGAAGGGACGAAGTGTTCAATTGATCCCAAAGCTTCCCAAAAACATCAGGCGTAAGGGCAAATTCTGACAGATCTCCAAAGTCCTGTAGGGAGATTCAATGCAGATGGATAATGATACTGAAAAAATACTCCGTTTTCTGAACGGTATTCTGTAGAACTACAGTGATTTGCAAAGTCTATAACTTCATTCTCATACCAAAATGTTTTCCTGTCAATCAATCCCACTTCAATACAGAAGGAAATTACGGGAATGGGGAAAGCATGTACTAGACGATCTGGACTGTTGAATAATCAACATTGAAATAGTATGCACATTCTCCACTCCATAGGGAGCATTCCAGCCCGGCGCCATTTTACAGATGCTCACAATGCTGAGCAAACTACAATGACTTTCAGATTCTGTTATTTGTCAATGACGAATGAATGGTACGAAAACTATGCATATAACATCAAGCAAATTGTACGACACCAAGTCTTACATCGCAGGATATGATGAGCTCCCTGATGTTCGGAAGGAACGTCATGATTTGCGCGTAGTCATCTGCAGGTGGCTGTAGAGCAGTGGTGAAGCTATTGACAGAGTACAGGGGCTCCATCTGAGGCGAGATGGTCGGTGGAACATGGCGATACATCTCCAAATGTGTGAGGTGGATACAAGTATGCATGCTGTTCCATAGCCTTACAAATAAGTCTGGAGAATCGGTCGTTCCAGAGATGTCAATGGTTGTGATCTACATAACAATGGTAACAGTGAAAAGGGTATTCATAAGTTTCCTTGAGCAGATCCTGACCGGATTTTTTTATATTAAATGGTTGGAAACATTTGTTAAAGAATTTATATGTACTGCTGTAAATAGTCTGTTCCCAATTCCAAACTTGAACGTGTAGAAATACAGGGTCATTTCTTCAACGAGAAAAAGGCAGTTGTTATCTCAATATAAAGTTTTATTGTGTCTTCCGTATAGAACACTGTCCGAAAATTCCCAGTTATCTTCCTTAAAGATATCAAAATAGTTGCAATATACGGTAATGACACTGTCAAACACGACATTATTCGCAGAAATAAAAATGTAATTCTTATAACAGTTCTTATCATGAGAACTTTCAAATATCGATACTACCACCTCTCTAAAAAAAATCGAGTGATCACTGATGTCACTCCTCTGGAGAGAAAAAAATTTAGTGAAAATAGAGTGAACATTCAGACTTTTCTTCTTAAGGAGCACTCGAAAATCAATCGATATTCAATCCTAAACAAGTGAGCCCTGACGTCACTCCCAAGAAAGTGAAAATAGAGTGAAAATTCACTCTCTTTCTTTTTTTTTAGAAATTGGAATAGTTTTCTTCGAAATTACAATATTAAATGAGGTTTTCATGAGAGTTTTGTAATTATTTCGTTCAATTTAAAAACTTGGACAACACCGACCATGCTAAACTTTTGATTCGCACCCATTCTCTTCTTTCCCTTCGCTCTTCCCCTTCTCCCCCATCTCTCTCCTGTTATCTCCCCGTCTTATACCTTCTTTCCCTCTCCTCCCATTCCCCCTCTACTTGCGTCTCTCTCTCCTTTCCCCATTCACCCCTCTCTATGCTATTACCTTCTTCTTAACAGATCCTGGAAGTTTCTCAAATCCAACCACAGTCGATGCTGTAACTTGTCGCAGTTGAAGTTTTCCATCTTTAAAAAAACGTGTCAAGTACGTTTTAGAATTCTCTGCACAAGTTTCTCCCTCGCTGATGAAATCTAAGATGATGGGATGGTAGAGGTAATCCTTGTTTGAGAAACTAACCCTGGAACCTTGATCAATGAGAGATGCCAAGATCTTTCGGCACGCGAAATCCGATGTCCCTGATGCAAACTGGAAGATCTCTTTTAGGTCAAAGACTACTTCTGAAAAGCCAATGGTGCTGATTCGTCCTTCATCGAGGCCACTTGCGAGATATATTCCTGCTGAATATTCCTGCGCTAACTTGTGGAAGAATTCAACGTAGATGATGGTGCTACTTTCCGTCTTCGTGTTCTTTGTTAACAGACCAAGTGAGTAACTGATGTCTACTTTATCATCACGAACTTCACTAAAATCGTCCTCACTGAACAGCAATCGATTCTGATCATTCTTGTCGCTCAATTTCGTAAAGGCAACTTGCCCGACTGAAACAACTGTGTCGTTGAGCAGGTCTCGCTTGATCTCTCTACCTCGCTCATCCTTAGCATTCAGGTGTGTCCTCATTAACTCCATGATATCATCAAATAGTTTCGTTCGGGTGTAGTTTCCATTAATAAAGCCATCATTCCACAAATAACACACCATAGTGCAAAAAAGGGGCGTGGTAATCATTTCTTTGGCATTGATGTCTTTTTTCAAATATTCCTTCAGTTCTGTTCCTTTTCTTTCGTTGGAAAGAAAGAATCTGTCGATGTAATCTGTGGCATGCTGTTGAGAATATCCTTCTATTACCATCTTGGAGTAGTGGAAATCTCTCGAATTGAAGTCTTTCATCCTTACGGGGCGAGACGTTACCAAGACCCGACATTGCCTACACATCTGCTCACACAATATATCAATGACGCCACCTACATCTCCCTTACAATGTAGCTCTCCACTAAATTCATCATAACCGTCAAAGAGCATGACAACATCCTTCTCATGGGAATCAATATAATGTTCGAGCTGTTTTTGATACTCCTGGTATTTCTTCCCCAGCAACGGAACAATGGCTTCGGTTATTCCTGTCTTGGCATTCATGTTTCTCATCTTGAAGACAAAGAGCAACTTCACATTTTGTAATGGGGAGCCTTCTTTTTTATTGGCCCAATCATAAGCCATTTTCGCTAAAGCTGTAGTTTTCCCACGGCCAGCCTTCCCAAACAATACAATTCTTTCTGGCAACGATCCACGATCATAAGTCTGGAATATTTCGTTGACTGATCCATTTAAAGTTGACTTCTGTAAGGGTTTGTCCGGATTATTCTTGTTTTCTTTGTAGAGGCTGACGGTCGTGAATATCTTCTCTAGGTCCACGTCATCGTATGGATCCCACGGCTTGAGGTGAATTTGAAAGAGATGTTTCTCATAGTGTCTCCGTAATGTGTCTTGGCACTCTTCAAGGCTGAAGGTTTCTGCTATGTACTCTGGAACAAGACACACAACATAATGAAAAATATTTAATTTCGAATGGAAACTGCATCGCTATTATCCAAAGTGTACTTAATTTCTTTTTCCACACGAAACAGTCATACTATTTCGATGTTAATGGTCATAGAAATGTGTCAAGTTGCCTTCAACATAATCTTCTTCTTTTCATCAGCTATTAACAATTGGTATGTCTTTATATTCAATCAAGTATTTCATTGCTTCGGCCAAAATATGTTGCCGATCTTTATCTCACACTATTTATGTTGATAAATTTTAGCTGCCTTGTTGTTTCCGTTCATTGGGAGGGAAGGCAAAGCTTGTTTAATCACCCATAAGTTTGTTTTTTTTTGTTTTTTTGTAAATATTAAATGTATTACTTTTTCTCTTCTTCTTCTTTTTTTCTCTTAATACAGGTTTTCCCGCCAAAATTTGGTAAAAATTTGGTAAACCTAGCATCCGAATTAACGTTACGTTCATTCAAGTTCGTGCGAAATTGAATGAATATGTAGATCAACATTCAAAAAGCTAATTGCGTCATTTAATTTGATTTAGTAGCATGCGATTTCATACTCTTGTCACGGAGACGCGCAAAACGAGCATTCAATTTAGAAAAGCGTGCAAAGAGCATCCAAATTTCATGCCGGACAGACGGTGGTATGTATTCGTGCATTCGATTTCGTGATTAGGCAAACATATGTGACATTTGTGCATTGCTTTTCATTTGATGTTAATTTGTCACTTAATGTCCTTCTGTTTGAATAATTTTTGAGATATCTGTCAGTGCACAGGTAAGTGTCCCCAGAGAAGGTGCACAAATTGTGACTTCTCTTCTAAGCACCAGCTTTATATAAACAGATCATGAACAGAGGTACAGTTCAGCTTTAATAGACATGGACATGATGGAAACAAGTGGAGAAAATTTGCTCGAACATGAATGCACGTTAATGAAATTGATTGCTGCTTTGACGAAATTGGCCGGGAAAATCTATATTTAGTTGTTTTTTTTTTCTTCCCCCAAATCTAGTATTCATTTGTTTTCTGCTAGATTTTTTTAAAGATAATGAATAAATGGGCTTTAGGCCCTGGTTACTGTTAATGTTATTTCAAATAATTTTGTAATGTATTCGTTTAGATCATCCATTTTTTACAAATAATTATTATACTATTATGTAGTTCTGTGTTAAGTTTGTGTTGTTTTGTATTAAATGTGATGTTATTTTTAATATGTACCTGTATAATGTAGGGGTTTTGGAAAGCAGGCCATTAAATTATTTTTGTTGGCTTGTATGCATGGAACCACCCTACCGAAATAAAACTTAATAAATAAATTAATAAAATATAGTCTATACCCCGCTGAACCTAATAACTTCTTCAGGATGGTTGAAAGGGGGGAGGGGCATTATTTTGGGTATCTTAGAATATCCCGATGGTATATATAGGATTTCCCGGCCAAATTCGCGAGTTTGTCATTCAAATTAATTTGTCTTGCGTTCAAATTCGACGGTTTTAGTGCAGTCAGGTATATCTCGGGTTTATATTACCTTTTCTAGTTTTCAAATCTATGGAATTTTCGTTAGAATCTACGTATGTTTCATTCAAATTAATGAACAGTGTCCTTCTTTCGCTATTTGGTCATTCGATTTGGCGCAACACGATTTTCTGACAACGCGACGGTGTACTTTTAGCATTCTAATTCATTTGTAGCATTCAAATTAGCACTTTGTGCACTTACATTGATGGTCAATATACATTTCTCGTTTATTACACACTTTTTATAGCTCATTCTTTTTCTTTCAAGATTGTTTTTTCATTTGTATTTCATCATATATCATTTCCTTGCATTTATACACTTATTCATCAGCATTTAAGTTTGATTGTTAAGAAGAAAAAAACGACTTGCATCTACGGACCTGATGGTCTCAGTATATTTGTAAATGTTCATGTAAGGAAGTTGTTTGTCTTATGTTTCATCATAAATGTATCACAATTTTATCATAATTTCATTATGGAATAAGGGTACAATATTGTGACTGGGGTAGGGACTATAATTTGAACATGATTCATTATTTAGCCATGTCTTTAGCCATCGATCTGCTGGCGGGCAAGTAAACTATGAAACTCTTTAAGAAAAACAGAGGGGTGTGCTGGGTATAAGAGACGATGTGAATTACTTTTGTAACTTAAATGCAAAGTAAATGAATTCGAATGACAAACACGCGAATTTGGCCGGGAAATCCTATACTAACGGAGATGAACCCTACATATCAGCCTACCTGTCTCACAGTTACTGTTTCCATAGCCAGTTTTGCATGTACACAAGTACGCCCCGTGATGCTCAAAACAAGTGCCTCCATTTTGACAGGGTGACGATGCACATTTTCCCGGTTCTGTGAGAAGAAAATAAAAACAAAACAAGCAACAAAAATAATTTGCTAAACATTCCTGATTTGGTCAAATATCTCAACTGAAAGACGGTTGTTGCCATAGGCCCATAGCCATCGCATAGTGTCTCCTTAATATGTCTAGACGCTCGACATGGCTAATGGTTTCTGCTATGTATTCTGGAATAAGTACACACAAAATAATGATAAATATGATGAACCCTACATACATGTATATGCCTACCTATCTCACAGTTGCTGCCTTCAAAACCATTTTTGCATTTACAGGAGTACGCCCCGTGATGCTCGTGACAAGTGCCTCCATTCTGACAGGGCGACGATGCACATTTCCCTGTGAGAAGAAAAAGGAAAAAACGCAAACAAAGCTATGTAGCAAAATATTCCTGAATTGTTCAAATATCTAAACTGACAGACGGTCGTTAAACCAGATAGTTGGCCTAGCAATGTAGCGAAGCTTTACAGTGCACACTCTTCACTCCACTCGCATGAATGGTGAGCATTTCAACCAGTCGCCCTTTTACGGGCGCGCACAAGCTAATCCAATGCAGGGAGAGTTACACACGAACATAATTATGTGATCCAATCACAGTGGACTAGTCATGTGTCCTCATCCTGCCGGGTACCCATTTAACATCTCGGTGGAGAGGAGCAAAGATAAATCCTTTAAAGGACGAAATATGTGCTTTACCAGACATCGAACCCATGACAAGACTAAGGTAGCTTGCTTAATCAAAGCAAGAAGAATTGTAGTGTTCTTTTGATATCAGCTTACCAGGGAATACATTACTGCAAGCCACCACAATAGCCAAGAGAACCACAACCAAGCTCATCAGACCTGCAATAAAGAAATAAAAACGTTTAAATGAATAAATCACAGAAAAATTATAATCGGTGACATAAAAAAGCATGCAAAATTTAAAATTCTGGATGTGCTGTCATAGTCGTTATTTGGTGTTATTGAGAAGGGTCCTTTTTTGGTGGTTTGGGGGAGGCAGGTATTGATTTTTTTTAAATTGAAATAAATATTGCAGGTATTACTAATTACATTGTGCATATGTTTCTTTAGTTTTAAAATGAGCATTTATTTACCTATTTATTTATTTACTTATTCATTTATTCATTTTTTATTTTTCTATTCTAAATATTGAACACATGAAACCAAAACAAACTTGTTGAAATCATAAAAATTAAATCTCGGGAGAAAAAAATCACCTGCTACATATTTCCAAGATGAATTGTTCCCTGAAGAGATTTCTACAGCAGGTGCGGGCTGGTTTACGGGAGGTGGAGTTTGATCGGAAGGCTGTAGGGTATTTTGACTCCAGGACTCGCTTACGGACCTGTCGATTTGTGGTGGGGAGGGCTGTAGATCTCGGATACTCGAATCGGCATTTAAGGGGCGAATTTCAGTCCCAGTCGGCCCCTGTCCTTCTGCAAGTCCAGGCTCTTGTCTACATCCAGACTGGTTCAGGGCGCTTTGTTTTTTTATGGCTGCGGTTCAAGAATAATGAACATGATGTTTCCATTATTCATAGGCAGAGGCGGCCCTCCCCACTTTTTCAAGTACCCGAAAAAGTGCCCCTTTTTAACTTTTTAAGAAGTGCCCCTTTTTACATAGGAATAGTGCCCCTTTTACTTTGACAAGTTCCCCTATTAATATGTAAAAGTGTCCCTTCCTCTTTTCGACTCTGATAAGCGCCCCTTTTATTTGGACACGCCCTTTCCTTCGAAAATTTCCCATTTTCCTTTGCATTAAGTGTTCATTTTCCATTCTCATAAGTGCCCTTTTTAATCTCTAGTAAGTGCCCCTAGTTAGGTACGAAAAGTGCCTCTTTTCACTTGTGATAAGTGCCCCCTTCACCTCTGATAATTGTCCTATTTAAATCTGAGAGGTAAGTGCCTCTTTTACTTTGACAAGTGCCCCTTTTCCTTTGTAGGAAGTGCCCCTTTCCCTTTTAATAACTACCCCAATTTTAACTCGGATAAGCGCACCTTATATTTTTACATGTGCCCTTTTTTTTTCTTCTCATAAGTGCCCCTTTTCATAATGTTAAGTTCCCCATTAAAAAAGAGCCCCTTCCCCTTCTCATTAGTGCCCCTTCTCTGGTAAATGACCCTTTTTAGGTAGGAGAAGTTACTCCTTTTCACTTTAGATAAGTGCCCCCTTCGCCTCTGATAAATGCCCCTTTAAAATCTGACTGATGCCCATTTTCTTTTAATTAATGCACATTTTCCTTTATTACAAGTGCCCCCTTTTCATTCACATGAGTGCCCCTTTTCATATCTGGTCATTGCCTCTTTTCAGTTCTGATAATTTCCCTTTTAAGAATATATAATAATATCTTATAAACGCCCCTATAAAAATCTGATGGGGGCCCCTTTTCCGTCGACAAATTCCCATTTCCTATTCTCATGACTGACGTTTTTCATCCCTGGTGAGTGCCTCTTTTTTGAGGGTATAAGAAGTGCCCCTTTCTTACATCTGATAATTACTCTTTTTACTTTGGCACATGCTCCTTTCCTTTCCTGATAAGTAACTCCTTTTCCTCTCATCATTAAACGCGCCCTAGCTAATTTCAAGCGGCTAAGAGCAATTTCCCCCAAAGCTCGCTCGCTACGCTCGCACGCATCTATAGATGGTATATTTATGTTACTTATCAAAGGCCTTTTGTGTCTTCCGTTATGAGAATTTGCCTATAACCCCATTATGATGGGTTTTTTTCTCTTTATAAGATGTAATTTTCGCACTGCGACGTCACACATCTTAAACATTTTCCTCGCTCGCTCGCAATTATTGTTTAGACAATCAAACCAAACTGCAAAGCATGATGGTTAAGCAATATCTGGTAAGGTGTATAAATGGAAACAAATCTTGAAATCATCCCTGATAATTGTAATCACAAGTAGGGGTATATACCAATGTCTAAGATTTCCCTTTGTAGGCGCCCTTTTTTCCAGAAAGTGCCCTTTTTTCTTGGTGCCCCCCCCCCCCCACTTTGGAAGTCGCTCGGCCGTCCCTGTTCATAGGCATTATTCATTGCATGCCAATTGGATCAATATGGCTACAATCCATGGAAGGTAACTGTATATATACTGAAGTTTATATTCTAAACGATTCAATCATTTGTATCATTATCGTTGTAATCATTGTCATTGCCACCGTCATATAGTTATCGTTAAAATCTCACTTTCATTATAATGATTTATTGATATCAATAACAAGAAAAACGACAACAATAACATTATTATAATGTAAGAAGAGTTAGATGATTAATGTATATTACATATCATTAAAGTTTTATGTTAATTACCATGAAAAAATCAATCCAATTGTCAATCACATCACTACCGAAATGTCACCAAAATGTGTTTTATGTTGGTGGCAGAAAAAGTGGTGACTAAAGGTTTTCGCCACTACAGGATGACCGAAATTTTTAGAGAGACAGTTACAGACGCACCTTCTTCAAGAAAGTTGACAAGGAGCATCTTCTTTTTATCTTTGAATATTTTGATGAGATATTGAGCAGCTTCCTCCCCCCGACGGTGAGTGTTGACAAACTCCTTTAGAAGATGCTCGTATTTCCCCTGCGGATTCTGTTTGTGAATTGCCAGCTCCTCCGCTGCGCTGGAGGCGACGAAATCGAAGCCCAGGTCGACGGCAAAATCGCTGGCTGGATAAAGGGCTATATCAATTTTCTTGGAAAGGGCATTAATAAGGGCATCACTCAGAACTTCTTTCGCCATAACTACCTGAAGGAAAATAAAATTGATAAGGAAAGCTGATAGTAGGAATTAGGAAATACTTGAGAGTTATTACATGTATTGATGTATAATATATCAAAAGGAAGGGACCCCCTTTGGGCTTTGGTCGGCCTACTCCTGGATCTACTCGAAGGTTGGGCCAAAATGGCCACCAACCCCTTGGTGGAGATGAGAAGAATTGTAAACTATGTTGTGTTGGGGACCCCTCCCCCTAGATAAGTCTGAATTTTTTTTGTTATTTAGATTGACATAAGGGGAAAGGTTTATTGTCATTTGGTCCTATACCCAGATCATCAAGGGGAGAGTAGATAATAAATGGAAAATAATGGGCTGCACGGGGTATGAGTGATAAAGAGGAGAAGTTAAATTAGAGATAGGGGCTAAGGTATTCAAAACTGTGTAATGAATACGGTGATACACATAGAACGAGAGGGGGAGATAGCAAATCGAGATTAAAATAAGAGCAGATGACAGAAAGAGAAAAGGAGAGAGAGAGAGATATAGAGAGAGCTATTATCATTATGATATACGATGACAAAATATTACAGAAATGAATGCTTTTATTTTCATTGCGGTTGATTCAATATTCAAGGTTATTTTCATTTGGAATAAATAAGAGAAAATCTGCCCGTAGTTCCTTTTCCATTGCTGTATTGTGTGCCCAGCCCCCCCCCCCCCCCCCCCCACTCAGGGGTCGAAATGACCGCATGCGTGTTACCAAAATGTCCGGTAAAGGGGTACTTTTCACGCACCAAAGTCCGGCTCGTAGTACACAAAATTGACTTTACACACAGGGGCGTCGCCAAAGGGGGGGTGTGGGGGGTGCGACACCCCCCCCCCCCCCCACCTGTCAGGATATTGTCGGTAAAATTGCGCTGCCGTCGGGAAAAAGAGAAAAGGGGGAGGGGAAAAAAGAGAGGGAAAAAAGGAGAGGGAAAAAAAGAGAGGGAAAAAAAGAGAGCGAAAAAAAGAGAGGAAAAGGGAAAGAAAGAAAAAAAGAAAAGGAAAAGAAAAGAAAGAAAGGAAAAGGAAAAGAAAAAGAAAGGAAAAGAAAGGAAAGAAAAGAAAAGAAAGAAAGAGAAAAAAGAAAAAGAGGGAGGAGAGGAAAGAAAGGAAAAGAAAGAAAAGAAAGAAAAGGAAAAAAGAAGAAAAAAGAGTGAAAGGGAAACAAAAGAAACGGGGGGTGAAAGAGAGGAGAGAGAGGGGAGGTAAGAGTCTGAGAGAGAAGAAGTGGGAGTAAAAGAGAGAAGGGGGTTGTTGGATGGAGTCGTCTCGTCGAGGGAGTAAGAAAGACACGGGTAAATATGTTGCTGTGTCGGGTCAGCTGTGTCGATATTCTTGCTCGATCCTCGTGTACTATATCAATGCAGAAGTTTGAAGTCGGTGAGATGTATATTGTCGGTCGGCCGACAAGTTTTTTTCCCTACGAACTGTGACTTCATATCCGCTGTGACGACTTCGAGAGTGACTACAACTACAGTACTTGTATTTTCTCGAAGTTTCACTTTCCTATAATAACAGCTAAAGAAATCAGAGGTTTACAATTTTCGGGGAAACTAAATTCAACCAAGGTTTAAGAGTCAACAACGGTACGACGAATCGTCTTCCTTTCTTTATATTGTGATGAAACGCCAAAAATTCCGCGCTTTGCCGGAAGGGGAAACTTCATTTAGACGAGTCGAGAACGGTACAACGAATCGTCTTCTTTCTCTAATAATTTAAGGAAACGTCAAAGCTTCCGCGCTTCGCGCGAGAGTGGGAAACTGAATTCAGACAAATAGGGCTTATTAAAAGTCGAAAACGGTACAACGAATCGTGTTCTTTCTCTAATAATTTGAGGAAACGTCAAAGCTTTCGCGCTTCGCGCGAGAGTGGGAAACTGAATTCAGACAAATAGGGCATATTAAAAGTCGAAAACGGTACAACGAATCGTGTTCTTTCTCTAATAATTTGAGGAAACGTCAAAGCTTTCGCGCTTCGTGCGAGAGTGGGAAACTGAATTCAGACAAATAGGGCTTATTAAAAGTCGAAAATGTTACAACGAATCGTGTTCTTTCTCTAATAATTTGAGGAAACGTCAAAGCTTTCGCGCTTCGCGCGAGTGGGGGAAACTGAATTCAGATGAATAGGGCTTAATAAGAGTCGAGAACGGTACGATGAATCGTCTTCCTTCCTCTATATTGTGATGAAACGCCAAAAATTTCGCGCTTCGCGCGGAAGGGGAAAACTTCATTTAGACGAGTCGAGAACGTAACAACGAATGGTCTTCTTTCTCTAATAATTTAAGAAAAAACGTCAAAGCGCGCGAGAGTGGGAAAATAAATTCAGACAAATAGGGCTTATTAAAAGTCGAAAACGGTACAACGAATCGTGTTCTTTCTCTAATAATTTAAGGAAACGTCAAAGCTTCCGCGCTTCGCGCGAAAGTGGGAAACTGAATTCAGATGAATAGGGCTTATTAACTCTTATCCTGCCACAGGGCTAATCCCCCCAGTGCCAGATTTATAACGAGATAATCGGATTAACGCGATGGTACTAACGATAGCGCGTGCAAAACACTAGGCACAGTCCAATGGGCATGAACAATAACTGCTATTACGAATGCGTGCTAGCATGCAAGAAGCAGAGTAACAATAGCGTGCACGCAGCCTCATGGCAGGCTATGAGTTAAGAGTCGAAAACGGTACGACAAATCGTCTTCTTCCTCTAATAATTTAATGACACGTCAAAACTTCCGCGCTTCGCGCAGGAGGGGAGAAACTGAATTCAGACAAGGATTAAGAGTCGAGAACAGTACACCGAATTGTCTGCTTTTTCTTATAATTTAATGAAACGTCAAAGCTTCCGCGCTTTGCGCGGGAGGGGTGGGAACTGAATTCAGAAAAGGATAAACAGTCGAGAACGGTACAGCTAATCGTCTTCTTTTTGTATAATAGTTTAATGAAACGTCAAAGCTTTCGCGCTTCGCGCGGGAGGGGGGGGGGGGAACTTCATTCAGCCAAGATTTACCAGTCGAAAACGGTACAATTAATCGTCTTCTTTTCCTAATAATTTAAGGAAACGTCTAAGCTTCCGAGCTTCGCGCGGGAGGCCCATCACCCACACCCCAATAATGAGCGCGCTTTTAAGTGATTCTCTTGCTCACTACCGCCCCTCCCTAAAATAAGAGCCTAGCTCTGCGCCTGCATTAAAATATATAGCTATGAAGCTGACTAAATTGAAGAAATAATTCGTATATTTATGTGGTCGAGGAAAATGACCATTTGGCGCATATGCAAGTACTATAGATAGTCCATAGGAAAAAAAAATTAGCCTTCGGCCCAGGTTTATAGGGTTGAATTTGTAGATATTGGACATTTAATTTTGTCGGTAATTGGTGGCTAGTTTTGTCGGTAATCGTTGGCCTCTACACCCCCCCACTGAAAAAGGTCTAGCGACGCCCCTGTTTACCCACCGGACTTAGTGGGTGTTTTCAAAAGGAGGGAACACGCATATGCGTACCCTAAATAACACTGAGTGGGGGGGGGGGGCGGGATTGCGTGATTTCACCTTAGAGCAAAACCACACCTAGGGAATTCAAAGGGCCAGAAGGGAGTTTCCCCCATCTCATACAGTCTTTCGTCAAGACCCAATGCTCCCAATGGTTGCACTAAAATCATTGAAACTATTCTTCTTTGCTCGTCCTCATGTCATCTCTCTACCATCTGCATCTCTACCCCACCCTCTCTCTCTCTCTCTCTCTCTCTCTCTTCTGCCCTCTACTAGTCCACTGACTTGACTGTTTCCGTGTCGCGCGCCCAAGTATTACCTAAATATTACCCTAATAACACACCCTCAACGCTACATCGGAGACAGCTAGTCCTTGCCTTCCATTCATTCATTAAATTGGGTGTATTTTCGGGGGTGGCGCGACCTTAATTGTGGGGTGTGTGTAACGGAAAATTATAAAATTTCAGCAACATTTGTAAATCACTGGTATCTAATTAGAAATAAACCACGTTTGAATGGGTACAACTGCCCCTCCTCCATCAGTACGCCAGTAATCCTCATCACTGTCAGTTATGACTTAATTAAGGACGTAGCTCCCCTAGTTGAATTAGCATATTTGTAGCACATGCTTTAGCAGTCACGCAAAACAAACACTCACAAATCATTGTTCAATACAATCTGAGAATGTATACTATTATCTAGATCTATTACGAATAAATCATTGTCAAAATCATTCCATAAATTGGGGTAAAAATAATTATTCCACCATCATGACCAACAGTGTATACGAACGGACAGAATATGGACTATACACGTACATTATATATCTCTCTCCATTTCTCTCCCATCGCTCTCTCTCTCTCTCTCTCTCCCTCCCTCTCTCTATCTCTATCTCTCTCTTTCTCTCTCTCTCTGTTTTACACTCCATCTTGTATCACGTACCGTTCTCTCTCTCTCTCTCTCTCTTTTTCTCTCTCTCTCTCTCTCTATATCCCTCTCCATCCTTCTCACCCCTCCTTATTATAACCTGGTAAAAAATCGAGCAAACCTTACCTCATTCAATACACTCCAATATCAAAGAAAGTAAGGATTGTAAACTTTAGGCAACATGCATGGGTCGACGAGCTTCATGTAGTGACTGCCTATTTAATATAGCCCTATACGAGTGCAATGATCAAGTGAACTACGTAAATTCAATCCGAAAATGGAGCACGAAGGGGGAATTCCCCAATTCGTAGTCTTTTGTCAATACCCCTGATATGAAACATAATTAATTTTTATAAACTGGTTTATATTCTGGATATCTCGCAACTCTCCCAGCGGCTCTCCAGTGATAAACATGTTGGCTAATTATTTCATTAATCAGTAGTAACGATAATAATGATGGCGATGATATCACTAGTAATAATAATAATAACAACAACGACAATAATAATAACTACCATCATAATAAAAAGAGTAAGGAGGAGGAGGAGAAGAAGAAAAGGGAGAAGAAGGGAAAATGAAATAAATAGAAGAAGAAGGATAAGAAGAAGAAAGAGAAGTAGTAGAAGCAGAAGAAGAAGAAGAAGAAGAAGAAGAAGAAGAAGAAGAAGAAGAAGAAGAAGAAGAAGAAGTAGAAGAAGAAGAAGAAGAAGAAGAAGAAGAAGAAGAAGAAGAAGAAGAAGAAGAAAAAGGTGGAGAAGAAGAAGAAGAAAAAGGAGAAGAAGAAGAAGAAGAACAAAAAAGAAAAAGAAGAAGGAGAAGATGAAGAAGAATTGAAAGTGGAAGAAGAAGGGAAAAAAAAGAAGAAGAAAAAGGTGGAGAAGAAGAAGAAGAAAAAAGAAAAAGAAGAAAAAGGAGAAGAAGAAGAAGAAAAAGGAGAAGAAGAAGAAGAAAAAGGAGAAGAAGAAGAAGAACTGAAAGTGGCAGAAGAAGGGGAAGTAGGAGAAGAAGATAAAGAAGTAGTAGAAGAAAAAGAATGGATGAAGAAGAAGAAAAAAGAAGAAGATAAAGAAGAAGAAGAAGGGAAAAAGAAGAAGAAGGAGAAGAAGAAGTTGCATTATTACTGTTGCAAAAAGTCTAGAATAAACGGGGAGTCTTTACTATTCATGGACCTCGAAACCGAGGGGAGGGGTTGATGGGGCTGCAGCCCCCGCTCCTTTTCGGTATACAGACATAGGTTCGACATTTTGTACAAACGACAGTTTTGCTGTAAGTATTTATAGAATGCATAGTTCCAGTAATCAAAAAGTGAAAGTTTTCTTGCTCGGTCGCTCTGCTCCCTCGAACAATATGGGCACAATACAACAACCTGTAAACCACATAATTATCGGTATTGTGATTCCTTATGAATGCAATAGCCAGGAACAGGCTTGATTGTGTAAATATCAGTTTTTTTAATAATCAATACCGTATTACAAAAATACAGGACTATACAGCAACAACCACAATAACAAAAGAAAGAAATGTAAGTTGACAGTGCGTCAGGAGAATGATCGTTTACTCGCCATGTTCCCATTTAGGCTGATTGTGTTGCCCAGGTTCCCCATCCCCGAACAAAGTAGAAAATGTATGGCATTGCTTGCAACAGAAGCACACTAGAGCACCCAATTGAGACCCCCCCCCCCCCCGGTTTCCCCTTGATTTAGAATTGCGTAACGCTTCAAATTCATTATTACCGAACTTTTGGATTGCTATGGCGACATCTCCGAGTTTAACTACGGGTTCTATTTTAGGCCAAACTCAACTCCTGCAGTTTTTTCGTTAAATTGACCCCAAAACATACAATTGTTTGTGATTCGATCACCCCCCTCCCCCCCGCCTTCGCCATGCAGTAACCATGGAATAGAAAGAAGGAGAAGTGAGTAGGCCACTTCGATTACAGCACTGCTTTTTTACCCCGCCCCCCCCCCCCCCCCACTCAGTGTTATAGGGTACGCGTATTATGCTTGTTCCCTCTTTTTGAAAGCAAAAGTATCTGAGGACTGCCAACATTTCCGAACCCCCCTTTCGCGGGCTTTTCCTGCCTTGGAGACCCCCCTAAATCAGGAAAAATGCTCAATGTACCCCCCTAAATTCGGAATAATTTTTCCGAGGAGTCCAAAGAGATGAGAGAAAAAGAGAAAAAACACCCCCTTTTTAAAGAAATCTCCGGGTAAAAGTCAAATACACCCCCTTTTTTTACAATCCTCGGGCAGGGTTTTTTACAAATTCATAACCCCAAGATATATCCACAGATCTTTTACACTTGGAGACGTTAAACACCTCATGCATTTTAGAATAATCACTGCCAAATTAGTGATGGAGGTGCGTCACGGTCATGAATACCTTTTGTTTGCCCTTTTGAAAATAATACTTATTGTGTATCATAGGATGTATCGCCGGTGCATAAATTAATAATACATTACATAGCTTGTCTCGATGGGTTTTACAGTTCAGAGGGGGGTATATTGTTAAAAACCGCTCTTTCTTACCCATCCCCTCTTAGACCATAACACAACCATATAATATGCAAATGTGTATTTTCAGTTCTGTGAAACACAACGGGAGAACGCGAATTTTGATTGCGCAACTTCCTGTCGAACGCAACGCAGTGTTGTAAACAAAGCGGTTCGAGACAGCTGATCGCTCGGCAATGTATCCGTGAATGTGGCCTGCAGAGCTGTGGCAGTTCTCAATTATTAGTAAAGATACTTCTGAGAATCTGTCACTTTACCATAGATCTTGTACCGTTCAGCGCCCCTCACCAATGAAAACAATTGAGAAGTGATTTCTAGACTTATTGAAATATGGAAGAATTGGAGAGGATACCCCAGCCTCGGCTGTCAGTTCGCGAAATTGCACAGCCTATTGAAGAAATGACGCAGCTATCTTCGTCTGTTCGACCGTCCATACGAGTATGTATCATCGGGGCAGGGCTGGCGGGGCTGAGTGCTGCTGAAGCCCTGATGTTACGCAGCAAGGAGAGCGAGGATGTTGACATCGGAGTGACTGTTTTAGAAGCAATGGATAGGCCTGGTGGACGCGCTGTTTCTCTGCAGTTTGGTGAGAAATAATACTGTAACAATCAGACAGAGTTCTGATTCATTTTACCTTTGTAATTTTGTTTCCAATAAATTAAAGACAGCATTAAAAATTAGCATGAACTTAGTTGTTCTCCGTAAAACTAAAACCAAAAAGAAAGAAAAGAAAAAGGAATGTTATAGATTTCTTTTGCGATGATGTAGATTGTAAATGTAATCATGTACTAGTATATTGACCCTATATGGTATTTCAAGGGCAGTTATTCAATTTCCCAAGCTTTTTTTTTAGCTTTCGTAAACTAAGACCCTTATTTTAGTTCTTCTTTCTCTTTTTCTTCTTCTTCTCCTTCGTCTTCTTTGTCTTCTTCTTCTTCTTCTTCTTCTTCTTCTTCTTCTTCTTTCTCTTTTTCTTCTTCTTCTCCTTTGTCTTCTTTGTCTTCTTCTTCTTCTTCTCCTTCGTCTTCTTTTCTTCTCCTTCTTCTCTTCTACTTCTTGTTGGTTGTTCTGACCTGTTATGCCTAGCTAGCGCTTGGATCTGCACCAAATGCCAATTATTTTCACATCTTGTTGAACTTTCTTGAAAATTCCTCCAATTGCATTGCTGTAAGTTATTGTTTTCTTTGATGAAGTAATTACACAATTCTCTTGTAAAAAAGATAGACGTAGGACATGTATGTCAGTTGGAGCTAAGTAGACCTACTAAGGCCATTTAAAAATAGACTCATGTTTAGCATCCCCGCCCGCTTCCTTTTTTGGGCCACCTCCTTTTTTTCCTTTTTTTTTTTTTTAATGAATAAAAACATGAAAAACATACTGATAAAATGATCTATTTCTGATTTAAAAAAAAAAAAAATGCTGCCAGCCATTTTGAAAACTAGCCCAATTGTCAGGGAAAATCAATCGAGTGGCCATTTTATAAAGAAAAGAAAGGGCCTCCTCCTTATTTTTCAAAAAGGCAGGATGCTAAACATATATTTTTTTTAATGGCCTAACTACAATGTTGTTCTTTTTATTCCAGCTGACGGTTTAGTAGAAGGCGGTGCCCAGTACATCCACGGATGTGAGGGTAACCCTGTGTACCAGCGCGCCAGGCAGCACAAACTGAAGCTCAACAGCTGTAACCGGGGCCACCGCACCTTCAACATCAACCAACGCAGCGGCAAACAAGTCCCGAAGAGTCTCTTCTCGGAGGTCCATGAGCTCTACGATACCATCCTCCTCAAGACCCAGGCCGGGATGTACAAGGAGGAACGCAAGGGGTGCGGCGATAAGACCGTGGGGGCATTCATGAAGCGTTACTTTGAGAAGTACTTTGCCCTGTCGTCCGGTAGCCCTCAGGAGAAGGAGATCAAGGCCAATGTCTTCAGGCTTCAGGTGATCAACGAATGCTGCTACAGTGCCTGCAGCCACCTTAATGATCTCATGCTGCAGGACTTTGGAGAGTACAAGGAGATCCTGGGCAATGTCACGTTTGCTGACGGCTATAACCAGTTTGTGGAGACATTCCTGAAGAACATCCCTTCTGAGAGTTTGGTCTACAGCAAACCAGTGCAGCAGGTTGCCTGGAACCACACCAAAGAAGGTGAGATCACTTAACCCTTAGAATACCACATTATCATGTTTCCCAAATGTTAACTCTTACACTGCCATGAGACTGCTAGCGCGCTATTGTTATAGTGCCATGTGCACGCGAGCGTGCTATCGATTGAAAGCCACGTTCATGCTAGCGAGCCACCGCTACGGTGCTTCTTGCGCGCTAGCGCGCAGATGTAATAACAGTTATTGTTCATGCCCATTGCACCGTGTTTAGTGCTTTTGCAGCGCTATTGAAAGTACCGTCGCGTGCATCAGATTATCGGCTTTGGATTACGCGTCTTTGTATACAACAGTCAGATTGGATTTTCTTGAGTAATTTAGAGATTTGTTTTTTATATCATATATCATCATTATGCCTCCCCATCGCATTGGATTGGTTCGACAGCTCACTGATAGTGCTTATTTACTTCAGCAAAATTACAAATTCATAAAATGATATTGGTATCAATGGAAGAAGGGTGAAATGTCCTACAACTCTCATGTACAATGTTTGTTTATACAACATACGAATGAGAAGTTATAGTGGATCAAACATAGTAAAGATTTTAAAAACACGCACTTGAACCAACCCTAAAATTAACTTGGCACGCAGGGGCTTTGTTGCTGGCACAATAGAGATTAGCACTGTGGCACTGGGTGCATTGTATGGGTGGCAGCTTAAGAGTTAATACAGGAACCACCGGGTACCCATTGGCAATAGGTTAAAGTTGAGTAATAACAGAAAGTTCAAAAACTACATTTCACAGATGCAAACCAAACTTACTGTACATGGACTGAACATACTACAAATGTATGAAAACCATCAAGACCATGTGTATTTCTTTTTAAATCTGTAGTACTTGTAGCTCACTAATGAGTAAAGAAGGGGAAATATGTAGTACATGTTAATTTGTCTGGTGTGCATTTTGAGGAATAAACAAGATTTATTTTTTATTTTGTAGATTCAAAACCCCTACCTTTTGCATTAACACAATCACAGAGATTTAATTCAACCTAAGACAATTTTTGATAACCCCCCCCCCCCCCCCCTCCTCTTTCCAAAATCTCTTGTATGGAAGTGGCTTTATATTCCTTTCATCTTTTGTACACCCAAAACAACATACTACTTAGTTATGAAGATTACTTATTCAGAGTGGAATATATAGTGTAGCATTCTAAAAATATTTTCTGTGCTGTTTTTCCCTCACTTTTTTCAACTATTTTATTTTGACTTTTTTAGAAGGAAACTAGGTGAATTTTCTAGTGCCAAGTCACACCCAGATTTATTACTCATCTTTTAATACCAAATAATGTTGTTATTTTGTACATACATGTACATTGTATGATGGAGCGGAGCCACTTCATGGTCTGATCACATTTATAAACTGAATTGGGAAATTATTAGTGCGACAACATTCATTTGTACATGCATTTGCAGTTTGAAGTACAAAAGAGTCAGAATCATAGTGAAATTCATGACTGTACAATGTGTACATTTAATTATATCTTTTTAATTTCCTAGTTTAATAAGTGAGATCATGTATTTTCTTTGATTTTATTTTATTAGTGCTATAATACAGAGTTTTCAAGAGCTACATGTAATACACATATATTAGATATGTACATGTATGTACTGTATACATGTACGGTATATACAGTACATGCAGGGTGTAAATATAACAATTAAAAAAATAATTAATATTTTGAGAATTCCTCATCATCTAGAATTATATTTATCTATATTTTTCTCTTCAGGATTCAGCAAATTAATATATTTTTCAATTTACAGTGTATTATCTATTGGCAAAATATAAATTGAAAGCTTCCATGTACAGTATGTATAGACCAAAATCTGGCTGATTTCATGTGAAGAAAAATCTGGCATGTGAATTTGGTATCTTTGTCTTGCAGCAGGTACATGTATACATGCACATTATGTTGGGGGAAATTGCATTGCAGTTAAAATAGGAAGTTTGCTCTTTATGAAGATAAAATCAGAACAACATAGGAAGAAAGATTTTGGAGTATTGATATCCTAGTCAACTCAAACAATCAGTTGACCTTTTATCAGTGATTAAATAACCTTGGTGGATGTTATTTTTTTGTATTAGTTTGTTATATTGGGAAATACAGCTCATTGTTCTTCACAAAGCATTGTAGGAATATTGAAGGTCAACAAACTTTTATTAGAGAAACAAAAGTCACCAAACTTTTTAAAAGCTTGGCTAAAGGTGACAAAGTTATTTCCAAAATATGTCAACTACATGTACACTGTAGGTGTATACAGGAAATACATATATACTTTTGTGTCACTATAATTGCATAATGTACATAGCTACAAATGAATTGACATCAATGTACGCTAGTTAACTTCTGTGGTTTGATTCGTAATATCAGAGGTACATGTACTAATAAATTTTTTAAATATTTTTTAAAAACTTCATAACAAAGACTAAATCAAAACAAATGGTTGTTTATGTTTCAAAAGCACAATGCTTTGAGACAACCCCTGTGACCTTTTTCCCTGTAATCGTTCCCTGTAACGGTTATCGAAAATTTGTCTTTGTATTGCTCAGATAATTCTAAAGGGAAGCCGATCACCATAACCTGCGAAGATGGAGACAAGTTTGAGGCGGACTACGTGATCGTCACCACCTCACTGGGTTACCTCAAGGAGAACGCCCGCACCATGTTTTGTCCCCCCCTTCCGACCCCCAGACTGGACCTGATCTCGCGTATGGGGTTCGGTACTGCGGGGAAGATCTGGCTGGAATATAAGACGCCTTTCTGGGCGGAGAACTGGGGAGGCATCTACCTGGTGTGGGATGCCAAGCCCAGAGATGTCTTGGCGGATGAGTTCAAAGAGGTAAAACTTAAAGCCCCACTGCACTACTTATAGCTACTTGCTCCCTCTATATAACAAACAATGCATAATCGATGACCATTGGTCCCCCATGATCCTCTTCTTCTTATGTTAATTAAGAGCTGATTTTGATGAGATAACCACTTGTCCAGTGACCTTGCAGGGTGGTCTTATCCCTCCTGTACACTAGTACAGATGGGCTTCAAATGATAGAAATCCTTTATACTTTCCAGAATGTATTAAATGTAATTAGAGCCTGTCTACAAATATTTATTTATTTATTTCTATTTATTTATAGTTTTATATTTTACAGGGTAGCATTATCAGGTACAAAACTACTTTCCACATTGGTCCTGTTGACCCATTGAATAATATGATTAAAGATGGAAATTACAGATTGATAAATTACTTGCTAAGTTCTATAATTTTTACTAGTACTTAATAATAATTCAAGGCAAACTTAAGAATAATCCATCAATAACGAAGGCGAATTCAAAGATTTTCGTTGAAAATTACAAAAATATAAGAAAATAAAAATAAAATGACAAAAACAACAAGACAAACAAATAAAAAACAACAACAGCAAAAACAACTTAGAAACAAACCTACCCATACCATGGACTTAGTCCATGCCCATACTATTGAAAACTTTAACTCCATTAAGGAAAACAAAAAAATTAGTGATATGGAGGAAAAATTGATTTGATTACAAAAGCAGCAATCTGTTGAAGGATTTTAACATAAATGCTTTGTCATTGATATGTACATGTATATCAGCTATTGCATTAGATTATTCATGATAACTTTATACTCAAGATCATAAGTTTGGCCCATCAAAATTTAATGTTTAAGAGATCGTTAGCTGTTACTGTGGACATCATGTTTTAGTCCCCAGAGCCCCTGGAAAAAAGGTCCCCCAAGTTTGATTACTTTTACCCATCTAACTCAAGCACCAAACTTTATCAAAAGGAACTATTACATACACATGAATATCTGTATACTTTAATACTTAAGGGACAAGTTGACTTTCAGGATACAGGGTGTCAACCCCCCCCCCCCCCCCATCCCCTTAAGAGGAAGAAAAAAAAAAAAAAAAACATTGTCCCCTCATTCTCCCTCCCGATATGCTAATGCTCTAGGTGTAGAGGTATAAAATTGTTAGAACTAAAAATAATAATAATAATTAACCGTTCTTGTATAGCGCATACAGTGTAACACATAGTAATAAAACATGTCCCTAAGCGCTCTAGAGAAAAACACAACAGAATGCAAAGACAAGATGTACTGGGTAACAGACAAAATGGATGAATTAAATGTTAAATAAGTGCGTCTTTAAAGCAATCTTAAACTTAACAATGGAGTCAATGTTTTTTAGATGTTCCGGGAGATTGTTCCATAAAGTTGAGGCAGTGTGAGCGAAGCTGCGTTCACCATATGACTTGGTCATCACTGGTGGAATAACAAACAAATTTTTCTTATCAAAAAGTGCTTCTTCTACTTCTTCTTTTTTCTTCCAGTTTACATGTGGTACAGACTGCCATTGGCGCATTATCATACCTTGTGCTTGTCAAGTGCCTTTTTCAATTCCGAACCAATTTCTGTGTTGTAATTTTGATTTTCCATTTTTTTCTTTTGATGTACTCTACAGAAGGAATGGTACAAACACTTTTGCGCTATTCACAGCATCCAAGATAAGCCCAAGCTGTTGATGGTATGGATGTATGGTAGATCAGCTGAATACATTGAGACTCAGGATAATGACACCATAGCCAACACTCTGACAGGTGAGAAAATCTTGTCAAAGTTTGAATTATTCTTGTTTAATCTGTACTAGTATGGATTAATACCTCCTAGTATCACTAGGCGGTGAGAGTTTAAAGGGCCCATGCCATACAAATGCAACTTTATATTCCTGTTGGTGTGTAGCCCTGCAAACATCTCATATTTTGATATTAACTCCTGAATGTGTTTTATAGATTTTGAAATATTTTTTGAAACATTTTTTTCATGAAAATTGCTATTAAAGCGCCACCCTAAAAATCCTCTAGATCTCATTCTCCTTGTGACATCATCTGTCAGTCATCAATGAGCTAACTTGAGAAAGTGGTATGTATAACTTTGCCAAAGTTGACTACCTGTGGAATACTTAATACAATAGCAACATGAATGTTGCTAAGTCAGACATGCTTAATTCGCATCACCAGGAAGACAAAGGCAATGATGATGTATTATACATGTATAAAAGCATGCAATTCTATTATGAGCATGTGGGGAAATTACATACCATTGTCCATTGTAGAATATTAGTTTGGTCTGACATGTCTGACATAGCAACTTATATAATTATGTTGTTATTGTTTGTTGTATTGTAACACGATAACAATTCCGTACATTTTACGCCCCCCCCCCCCTTCCCCCTTTTATAAACTCCTTGATCCACCACTGACTGCCGTATATTATATTAGAAGACCCTGTTCTTCTAGAAAGAGGAGACATATATAACAGCTTCTTCAAGAGTATTTTGTGAAATAATTTTCTCTTTAAGCTATCATATTTCTGAACCTTATGTAGGCCTATGTTGGTGATTCTGTGAAATACATGTTCATGTTTGTTTGATAGATGATTAATAATATGGGACGCATGTACAGAATCATCCATTGGTGTTTCTCGTTTCTATAGGGGTTCTACGGGAGTTCCTGAAAAACCCCACCATACCGGTTCCAGACCAAGTCCACAAGACAGAATGGCACAGCAATCCCTATGTGAGGGGGTCGTACTCCTATGTTGCAGCCGGGTCCTGTGGTGCGGATATCGATGCCTTGGCTGAACCTGTGTATGTTCCTGGGAAGAATGGCCTTGACCAACCTGCTGTAAGTTGATTTGAAAGAACTATCAAACAAACTTGATACCTCTACGGCTATACCTCATTTTAGTCGTAATGAGTCCAGAAATAGATTTGTTACTCTTAAGATTTTTGTTTTGATTGAACAGTTGAAAGAAAGTCGATTTGAATTGAATTGAAAAGGTATTAATTAAAAAAACTTTGCAGCTCCAGACCTGAATAACATGAAATGGGGCCAGTCACCACGAAATGAGTCCAGTGTCGCATTAGCTCAATCGTAGTAATAGCGATGTATAGTGTGTATGTACTGAAATTTGACCCACCTACCACATTTAAGATTTTTCCAAAAATCTACTTATTATTTCTTTGTTTGTTGAAAGTTTCATTGAAATCGAATGATGGGAAGTGTGTTGTTGCTATGTTGTTGTTGACCAGACTATAATATGTTACGCATCATTAACTTTACACCTAATTATCTCAAAACTGGGTAATCCCATTGTTATAAAGTCCAATTAGGTTTTTGTTCATATTTCTGGATATAATTTATCAATTTTAATGTGTGACCCCTTAATTTAAAGCTTACTTAAAGGTAAAGACCAGTAATGGTCATGCGATTGCATTGTGAAAGAAACGTTGTGGAATCGATCAGAAAAGGTCGATCATCTAGCATCTAGCATCTGCAAGGTTCTGGAATCATCAAAATGATAAGAAATTTGGCCCATTCTTCGTAAAGTTACAAGCACTATACACAGAAAGATGTATATGGGACTACCCTATCTCTCTCACCAGACCATGAGAGAAATAAATTTACCAAATATATGAATTAGTAGGCGGTTTCCCGGCAAATTTTTTATCATCATGTATTAGTCAAAACATATTCTTTCACATGATTGGTAATGAGAGCTTCCATTTCATTTTTTGAAATTGGGGCGTTGCCAATACTGGTCTTTACCTTTAATGTAGATTCATATAATACTTAAAAACAGGAATAAAATTTTTGCGACACTGGACTCATTTCGTGGTGACAGGCCCCAAATATACATCATACTACATGAAAATAGAGGTTAAAATTATACTAAAATACAAAGTGATATATACAATTTGATTTACATTCATATTTACAATAAAGGCCATTATACAACAAAATTGGCAGAGGGATGCACAAAAATAATGAAAGAGAATGGGAAGAATGTATGACTCTGGCAACGATTACTCTGCGCCAATTTACTAACCGAACACTAACCTTTAGCCCTAGACATTACACCTAAACCTACCTTAATCACAACCCCAACCTTTGACATATTAAAACCTGGAGAATACTTGTAAGATATTATTTATCCTGTAACCTTAAGATGTATTGTCATGCTTTGTTAATTCGTTTTCAATGAGGTTATGTGATATATAATAACATCTGAGCAGCAGGGAACTATTTTGTTTGCCCTATTTGGGACTCTCCGTATACACCACAGCTGTTGACAATGCTTAGCTATAGACCAAACTCTACAATTCCCAATTCAATCACTCTTAACCATTAGTCAGAATACCCTGTTATGTAAATTATCTGGTACTGATTACGTGATATTACATTACATCACATAAATATGAAATTATTCATCAACAGCATCATTCACATCCATGGTACTAATAGTATTTGTTTCACTCAGAAGGGAAGTAAGCAGATCGAGGCATACACAGTTTCATTGCCTGAAAATATTAACATTTACTGGTAGCAATTCACAATCTAGAAGCTCTGTCATCTACTCATTACTTGTTTTTTAATAACTGCCTGTAAAATTCATTAAAATTTTATTTACTACTAACAATACATGTACTGTATCTACAGTACCATGCTATTAATCAAAATATATGTCATTGTCTTTTAAAGATAATTTATGGTAATTGTCAATCTTGGAGATTTAAAAAAATATATAATTAGAAATAGGTTTCTACACACTTTTTTCTCTCTCACATGCACAGTACATGTATATGCTTACAACTACTCAAACCTCCAACTGTAGATAGGCTACCATATGGTGCAATTATTATTTACTCATTAATTTGATGACTTCTGTAAATGAATCACCTATAACATGCATTTGTATGAATGTGTAATGTTGGTACTACAACTATATATATATGTTAACAATTTGTAATGTTCTAATTGAGTTCTAAAACTGGTAGAAGAATGAATTGATATGATAGAAATATATATTTTTTAAATTTACAAAGAACCGGGGATGGAACAAGAGTGAGAAAGGAAACAGGTAAGCTACATATACATGTAGCCCCCCCCCCCCCTTCCAGCCCATTGAAAAGGAGAATAGGGCCATGCATGGTGATAGACCCTCTTGATCTGAGCCCCCCCCCCCCAGTAACCGAATTATGATAATATTAATGGGATGAGGAAGTTGACACTTGTGCCATAAATCAGTGGATTGTCTCTATCTATTGAAACCTGGATTTAATTCAGTAAGCTTAGATGTGTCTGAATACCAGCTCTTTGTTTTGTTTTTTCCTCCAAATGTAGATCTGCTTTGCCGGAGAGGCGACCCATCGTACCTTCTACTCCACTACCCATGGTGCAATGCTGTCTGGTCAGCGCGAGGCCGAGCGCATCATCAAGGATGTTGAGCTCCGCGCCACGCCCAAGCCAACGGTCGAGGACAATGGGAGCATACCAAAGAGAACTTCCGTTGATGTGGATGATGGGATGGAAAACCTGGCACTGTATTAAAGGATATGCCCTTCTTCTCTGTATATGTACCGGTATATACAGAAACTATGTGTTATGACTTGACAGATGTTCTTTTAACTGGGACTGTGCACACAGTGTGTGAGGGCAAGCACTGAATCCAATGACTGGGGTAATAGTACAGTATATCTGTAAAGCGGTTGAGACGTCTGAGATGTATTAAGTGCTATATAAAAGCTGAATATTGTTATTATTATTATTACATACATATTGACCAGTCCTTTTGTATTTTGTACTCCTAATTGTCCAGGGCTGTTTTATATGCACATAGATGATGTCATCTATGTTATCATAATGTTATGTTCTCTCGTGATTTTATAATAAGATTGTACGTGTAAGCCCTACACAGAAGCAAGTCTTTTTTGGGGTTTTACTCTCTATACCTCCTGTAAGTCTTCAAGTTAGCATCATATAAAATAAATCATATCTGATACAAGACATATTGGAAAGAGTAATGGGAATTTAATGTGCCTAAATAATAGTAACCTGAATAATTTGGGGTGGTGATCTGACAATTTCACCAGCTAGGCTTTATTTCGTCAAAAGTATAGGGTTAGGTTTAGGGTTGCAATTGAGTTTTCGGTATTAAAGATTTAGGACTATAAGTTCTTTTTTTATGTATGCTATCATTTGCTGCATTTCAAATGACAATCAGTCTCAAACTCTTTATAACTTTTTAAACTGTGTGCCTTTCTTATAATATTGTGCTTTCTTTCTGATCCATTATATATAAAATGTGCCCAAACATTCCAGCTTCATAATGTCTTCAAGATTGTACTTTATATTTTGGAGCTTTTGCACGATTCTGTCCACATACACGTACTGGGATAATGATTAAAGACAAAGTTGGTTATTGGTGGTTATTTTACCTGACTACTAAGAAAGCATAAATGTTTGTAAGTAAGCAACCAGAGGACTGACGGCTTTAGGTCCTCTCCGAGGGACCTGGTAATGAGGATTAATTAATGCCTTACCAAAGGGCACTAGCGCATCGACTTGGTTTAGAACCTGGGTCACCGGATTATGAGACCACTGCTCTACCGACTGAGCTATCGCGCCTCCCAAGACCAAGACAGGGAAATGACAACAATTTTGCTTCTGCAATTAATCTCATTGTACAATGTACATGTATGTTCAATTCTCTAATGTATCTTATGTATATGTACACTATAGCTGTAGCTTTTGTGTTTTTAGGGACAATATAGTGGCTGCTCTAATACTTTGCAGTTAGTTTGCTGATAGGCCTATATATACCCAAAATAATGGGAAATCCTTGTAAATGTTAAAATCAATTGATATCATGTGTACCTCATATCATTCAGGATGTAGATTTCATCCCACATGAAATACTGCAAAAAATAAATGTACACTTGAAAAACATAACCCCTGTACATATTTCCAACAAACATTGGTAAAAGAAGTTTCTTGTAGGATGTATGTCTCTATGAATCTTTGTAACCTGTTATACGTATTTGGTTGAAAGTGTGCCAATTGGACATGGCTCTTTGGTCAAACAGAGCAAAGTGTAGCAGCAATTAACCAACAAGTATAACTTTTTATATCTAACAATAAATATTTGGTTAGATTTTTTGCTGATTAGACTAGGCCCTCAGGCACCTCTGCTCTGGCCTAATGGGGGTAGTATTGTATATAAAAAGGTTGATTTGAAATGAGATTTGTTTAAAAAATTCAGGCTGAAGCTTTGACATTGAACTTTACCCTGTGGTTCAATTGATTTTGAGCTGATAATGGCAATTTGTTGATGTAGTCATATGTTGCTACCATGCATTCAGCTGCTGTGCATATTGGCCATGTCGGTGGTTATTGTAGTGGTAACAAGATTTAATCTTATGTTCATTGTGTGTACTATTAAAACCAGATGACCGATTAAAAATAACCCAACTATATCAGAGCTTTAGTACAAATCCATTAAAGCCCTGACAGAATGATGATAACTTTATTGAGTTATAGGCAAATGGAGAAAGGGGGGGGGTGCTCCATGCCCCTCTTCTTCCCATATTGAGAGGGGAGCATGAAAAATGATTTTCAAAGGCTAATAATTGGAGGAAGGCCGGGGGAGACCAGTGGCACTCCTTTTGTAGCTTCTGATGACCAGCAAGATTCCTAGAATCACTTTCAAATTTGTTCATGACATTTTATTTTGCCCCAATCAGCTCTCTCCCTCCCCCCCCCCCCCCCCCCCCCCACCTTCTCTTGCAGAGAGATCTTGAAAAGGGCTAGCAGGATATTCCATGTCACATTCCTGGTCAAAACAATTTTTTGTGAAAATTTACCCCCCCCCCCCCCCCCTACTTCTTCAGACTGTCGTGGATACAACCTGTTTAAATGATACACCCAACGGAAGGATCAGTTTACATGTAGGTACAAGATATTCCCCCAAAAAATTGCCAAAAATTACTGTTCAAACTATTCGCTTCTGTGTTTTAACCCTTTGCCCACAGGGACTGGGTGGCCACTGCATTAAGCCTATGGGAATGAATGAATTCAGTAGTCAATGGGTAAAATGTTGGCATGTTTTTCTACGCACGAACCACAATCACCTTGACTAGCTAATATGCATGTTTCAGATCTAGAGGTTGGAGCTAGGCAAAATTGATGGAAAGTATCATGCCGCGTCATCGTTTCTTATCAAATCACATGATTATATTGCATGTGCAGGGCCTTTGTGTTAATAGCAGGAAGGATGTGGTATGTAGCTAGGGTTATACAATCAATCATTCGTTATTTGTCCTTGTCGACCTAATCAACACCTGCTGCCAGATATTTCCAATCTTTTTTTTCCTTTTTTTTCTAAATATTCAATGTGGATTTCACTTGATAGTGTAAGGTTGAGAATGTTGTTTTCCCGTCGCTATGAGGATAGGTTTCATAGAGTCTGGATAAAGACTACCTCCTCACTTGGAGGAGAGGGACATGAAATTAAATAGTCTAAACTGAGCAGACCCTTATGTGTGCAATGATAGTGGTCAGGGTCAGGGTTTGGTAAACAGGGAATGGGGAAAAGGAGGGGGGGGAGGGGGTAAACTCATTCGACATGAAAGCCTTGTTAAATTAATTGCCATGTGCAAATTATGGTCATGAACTCTGAAGCCGATGTGTGTTGGATATGACTAATAAAATGACTAATAAAATGCAAAGTGTTTTAATCATGTTAATGTAACAGACCCTGTACAATGTCTACCATATTATACCTCCATGAGCAGTGTAATTTATATTACTCAGAAATTTGAATTCCAATAATATGCTGCATTTTTAAAGTTTGGTGTATTTGGACAATGAACAGTACCTCGATCGGCCCACTTAACTATGCATACTTGAGCATGTGTCCAACTGCCTACGTGCAAACAGTTATGATGGGGATTAATATCCTGATCACTTTTAATGGAATCATTAGATTTCAAATGTATGACATTTAGTCAGGTATAGATGTGTGCCCAATGACTACATCTATAATCCTGTCACTCTTTTTTTTCTACTGGCATGCCTATCCTATTCATGCCTTTATGTTCAGATACTACTATATAAACCCCTAAATACATCGCTGTTGTTGTTTAAGCTATAATAATAATAATGGGAATAGTAGCAATTTATATAAGTAGCTTCTTTTCGACTGGAAAGAAAGTGCTTCAAGATGTCATCCCTCGGTCAGCGTTCGCTTTAAAATACACAGAATATACAAGTTATTGATCAGTGACAGTGAGATCGAGCTGCATGAATGGTTTCAGAATAGATATTATCTTTGAACTGTGTTTGAAATGGTATACCTTTGAGGATGATTTTAGGTGAGGAGGGAGCATTAATTGTCAAGAATTTGAGAGCAGATATAAGGAGAGAGATCCATCAATTTTCAGAAAACTTTAATTTCTTGCCTCTTGAAAGATGATTATTCTCTCCTTTCCCCAAGTAGCTTTAGCCCACTCTTTTGACATATATTATAGTATTGTAATGCAGCTTTTTAAAAGTATTTTCATGATCACTAAATAGAATTGCCTTTGATTTTCTTTTGGTGACTCTTATTTTTCTGCATGTTTTTTTATTTGTTTCAGATTATTTTTAGTTCTTATAGTTCTTATTATTTTATATTCCATTTCATATTTGTATGTGTTATCATCGTCATCATCATCATCTTGGTATTTTGAAAACTATTATAATTTCTTTCATCTGCTCCCAATTATTTCCAAATAAAATATGTAAATATATTACTCCATTTCTTCTTTTTCTAACTTGATATTTAAAAAGACATGGTGCATTCATCAAGAACTGTCTCGTGGTTTAGGAAGGATACAATTTAATATTTATATTTTCAAAAAATATTTAAAGAAATAGAGTGATTAAAATAAATATCCACTATTCATCTTGTGTGAAGATAATTATTATCCTAAGTTGAAATTATGAAGTGACATGAATATATACATGTATTATATACATGTTGTGTTGCATATACAGTAATTGCGTATAGCCTGCCTGTAGATGCATGTATGTCATGAATCAAGTAAAGATTACTGCAGTGGTATATATACCAGATTATAGAAAAATTATTACCGGTACAGGTAATAACATATTTTATCTATTTATTTACAGCTAGTGTTTATAATAGTCACAGTATATCAAGTTTTGTGTACATTAGAAGCTTTGTGTAACTTTGTTTTTATTGCACCATTGTACTGTAAATGGTACGTACTTTAATTATTGAAATTATGTATTTATATTAATGCTTTACACATGAAGGTAATTACATGATTACGTCTTCTGAATATTGACACATTCCAGATTTAGATGGATTTAAAGGGCTATCAAACCCTTCTAATAATTTCATTTGCATGAAAGCGGGAAAATACCGGTACGTGAAATAGAATGGCGAGAGTTGACATTAGTCGGACCAATTATAAGAAAGTGTTTGAAATATGAGATGAGGCACAACTCAAAATATATTGTGGATAGTATATTATTAAAGGTTCTTTAAAAAGATAATACACATCCCAACCCCCCCCCCCCCCCCCCAAGTCGGCATAGATTTGACAAATTGAAATTTAAGCCATTTTGTGTGTTGAAACAAGATGGGTAATAATAATAATAATAGGCATTTCTATAGCGCCGTCTATCTAGATAATTCTATTCCGAGGCGCATTTATTATTACCCCGGCTTTAGCCTAGCTAGCTGCCGTTTATACAGCGCTCCAGTATTTGTTAGTATAGCTTGTTATATTGATGAAATTGCTTTTATATTTGGGTGTATGGAAATAGCTACATGTAGATCGTTTCTTGGATGTTGATTTGGTTCATGCTACTGGTAGACTTGGAAACACTCCATCTTCTCTGTCCCTCAGTGGAATTATTTATTATTCATTATTCAATTAGTTATTTAATTGTTTGTTGCTTTTAATAATTAAATAGAGAATAATTAAAAGGGTAATCTCTACAGATGTATAATTTCGCCTTGTGTAATTGATGCACATGTAGAAACGTTTACTTACTTGTCATTCGAATTGTTAATTTAAAAGTACTTGTATGTCAACAGTAGTTAAGCAGTTACCTAATTGTATCAACATTTATGGATGATTTTCTTCGAGGCCTACTGTTGCAATTTCGTCACTTCAAAGGACATTAAAATTGGCAATACATGCTGGTACACTTATGTCCATTTTACAGGGGGAGCAACGATTTGCTGCGTAAGTTTTGGGTCTCGCTTATCTGAATAGTATTCTCACATCAGCAAAGCAATATGCAATCTATCAGCTTGAACCCTTTTCATAAAACTTATATTCATCAACACGCTACATTATTTGATATCAGATACTGAAATTATTACATTGGATTGACCATGAGCAGATTTGTTACAGAATTTGGCATTTGTCAATAATAGGTGACTAATTTGATTAAAGAAGGATGGAGGCCCCGATCGTTATTGTCCTTTATAGAAGAAGCGTGTGTATCATCTTTTATACATTTGTCAAGCTACCTGTTTTACCTATATCATTTGTTTTTGCTCTGTACATTCATCTTAAAAGGCTTTTGGCAAATAAAAAGCTTTATACTGCATTTAAAACTTGCCTGTGTATTTCATTGTGTGGTTCTGTAAAATATAGATTATGTAGGTAATGTACATGTATGATTTTTTTTCTCTCTGTAAAATTAGTTTAATGCAAAAGGATAAGGAAATAAACACATATTATATTTGTCTCCCATACAGTGCTGCTGTTAACATGTGTGACATCCCTTTGCTAAACAGAGAGTTACAGTTCTCTGTCAAAAGCACTTAATTTGACCTTGCACAAGTTGCAGTATGTGTGTACAGGAGTTTATGATTTATGAACAAATGGATCAATTTTAGGTAAATTTTTTCAGGATTAAACCTTGTAAATCCTTTTAAAAGAATTTGAAATAATTACATGGTCTAACCTTAGAAACTTAACCTGCAATTGAGTTTCACCACCTTGAAAAGTATTGCTTATACTACACTCATAAAACAATTTTAGTTTCAATTGAAAATGTCAAATGTAATCTTTATGGTGATACATCATGAATATTGAATATTATACCATAATACATAAACACAAGATACTATTAGTCAGTTTAAGCTGCAGGGAATAGCATTTATTCTTTAAATACTGATGACAGCTGTTTTCCATCAATTAAGCAAACAAGCATGCAATCTTTAATAAGAATTCATACATTCTTCTGGTACACATTCTAATTAAGTTACTTACCGGTACCTTTATACAGGTGTTAAGCCTTTAAAGAACCATTCATATAGCAAATAATCAATCCTACCGTCCAGGCTAGCTCAACAATTCACTTTCGTGGCAAGAAGGTTATTTAAATGTTGTTTTTTTCATCTTAAAATAATTACGACATATTAGTTCGAATTACCGGCATCTAGAATTACTGTTGAAAATGGATTATAGCTATCTATAAAAAAAGAATTTCTTGTTTTATTTCTGAGAAAATCTTTTATTTGATTCTCAGCGCTCAATAAGCAACACCAAAGATATTAGTGTCAGATGAAAAGATAAGATTATAATACTTGGGCAAGATTATCTAATTAAGTATTATAGCCATAGCACGCTACATGAACCTGTATGTCTATAGCTACTCTAAATAAAGTTGGTAACAGATCGATCACCTCGACTATGATGATTCTCATCACCCAGAAAAAAAATAGAATTAGCTCATGTATATTGACAACATTCTAACAAGGAAAATAAGCAAGATACAAAAACATGAATAATATTCTTCCAACATCATACACGTAGTTGAATTGTCCTGTATATAGTAGGATTGCCATATTGCACACTTCAAATACTTGTAAACAAGTACCGGTACTACAGGACTTGATAAAAACCACATGGATTAAATCAGAAAAATTATCGGCTGGAATAATTTCAAATAGGGTTATCTGGGGGAATTGCCAATCAAAAAAAAGATTAAAGCTCTCTCCCAAAAGGCTTACAATTCAGGATCAAATAATACATGTAATAATACAGTACGGTATGTTCAGTACATAAATACCATTACCGAATGCAAATAGAGGAATACATTGTCAAATAATAATCAATGATTTGATGACAGGTACATGTAACACTGGAACTTTGCTCAGAAACACTGCACACCTTAAGTTTCCAATAACTCTTACAAATAGTAGGTAGTTTTAAATAAACAATTTTTGTAAAGCATTTCACATGCTGGCCCAAGATTTCCAGAGGTTTTCACCCATTCTTAGAAACATCTACAGTATTCAACAAAACTCTATAGAAAGAATATTATGTGACCTTCAAAGAGTCATACAAAGCTCTCACCATCAGATATCATTGTGGACACCTATTCATTCAAAATTATATCTGATTAAGAGAGCTTTTTATTATTGGGAACACCTATTCATAGATTTCACTTATAAGATTTTTATATTCTTGCATTGTGAGAATTTGTTTGTGATCAGGCCAATCACCTCCCAGTGAAGGTTTAATCTTTTCCTCTTATTTTGCAGTTTTATTTTTTATCACACATTTCAGGTGTTTTCATATACACTGTACCATAAAACGGGGGCAATAAGAAACAGTTGGGGTTAATTTTTTACTACCAGTATTTTTTCCACCAGGATTGATGCAGAACCATCACATTCCTTACATTCCTCATGAATAAAAAATGAACTCCATCATTGCAGAAGAAAAAAGCCTTCCTTCCAACTTTTTGTTCATCGATTATTTTCGCCTTTAAAAAATACTAATAAATGACTGTTTGAAAGCTTCCATGTGCAGAGGGTGTAGACAAACCAAGTGCTGCACGACTAAAATCTGCCCAAATGTAATCATTTGATCGGTTCAACAATATATTACTGTTTATAATTGTAATTCATTCTACAAGATTACATAATAACAATTAGACATTTATAATGCACATACTTCATTATAGCTATGCATCTGCACTCCAAAAAGCTTAGAAATATTTGACCACATACACAGAAAGCTCTTAATTTTACATTACATACATACACTTAATTAAAGTTATTCAGCATGACAATTTTAATGTCTGTTTGTGAGAGGATTTATCTAAAAAACTAACAAATATGCCAGTCACTGGGACTACATAAACACAACATGTTGACTAAATATGCAATTAATGTTTGCTTTATGTTGCTGATGCTGGCATGTATAGCTACTTGCTACTTGAGCTGGCATGATACTGGAATGAGAGCATAAAAAGTTGAATGCTGCCCCGTCCTCTTAAATAAATATTTCTAATCTAAATATGACTAAACTGGCTATCTATCAAAGGTTTTGGAATAGATGATCACAAGGGACAATATGATAGCTATTGTGTGGGACTACATGTAATCAATATAACATGAAAGGTAGTCTGTGGGACCTATGTAATATAACATTATAAGTAGCCTATGGGACTACATATATACTCCATAATGACCCTGGCATACAGCTGATATGGTTGTAGATTAAGATTGAGGGCATAAGATATTAAGAAGATGGGTCGCTACCCCGACACCTTAAATACATAGCTGGTAATCTTTCAAACATTTTTCTAGGGATGATCACATGAGGGACAGTTTGTGGAACTACACATACATACACGTAACATTTTAAGTAGCTTGTGGGACTACATGCTCTATATCGCTATAACCCTAGCATACAGCAGCTTCAGCTAGTGGGGTTGTAAATTGAGAGAATATATATATAATTTAACACAATAGACAGTTTATGGGACTACACATACATGCACGTAACATCACATTATAAGTGGCTTGTGGGACTACACACTCTATGTCGCTATAACCCTGGCATACAGCTGCTTGAGCTGATGGGGTTGTAGGTTGAGAGAATAAGATGCGGATTGCTGCCCAGATTGTAGAGGGATGTAGACTCGGCCTAGGCTGGTCGCTTGGCCTTGCTCCTCTTGAACCTAAAGCAGAAAAGAGGGAAAGAGATCATCATCAATGATTGTATTATGAAGGTACTACAGTCAAACCTGTCTATAAAGGCCACTCAACAGATAATTGGCCACTGTAGACAGGTGCACTGGCCTTTCTAGACAGGTTATATGACACACATGATTTCTTTCTCAAGGGAAACAAAATACATGGCCACTATAGACAGGTGGCTTTTATAGAGAAGTGGCCACTAAGACAGGTTTGACTGTACATATACATATCATTTATTCACATTTTGGAAGATCAGTTTAAAGTATCATGCCAAGGACTGACATAAACATGGTTGTGCAACATACATGTCAACAACAGTATGTTCCAGTGACGACTGCTCCAGAATCAATTTCCTACAACAATCAAATTCCCATCCTAAACCCTGAACTAAACCCTATACCTAACCCTAATCCTAATAATTCAATTGCTTCCAAGCTTGGAGTTACATTACCATAACTCTAGATGATTTTTCAATCGATCAAATTGAAAACCTACCTTGGAATATTCAGTTGAAGTGAACTGATTGAAAGCTGATGTTACATGCGCTCCAGGCTTCTGCGATGACAGCAACTTCTGCATTTCAATTTTCAGCTAAAATACAGAGCACAAAAACAGTTTGAAAGACATGTGGATATATCATTTCATTACATTTCATTTATTTATTTCACTCTTTTAAAAAACATCAAAAATATATACATGTTTGTTCATTATCAACATAAGATAAAAGGAAGTGGAGAATCATGAAAGCCAAAATTGGCTTGATGAGAATGACCCCCCAAATAAATACTTAGCATAAACAAGATACAAACTTATTTTATATAAAAACAAAGTACATACATTCGCAACAACAGAGGTAAACACAGGTAAAGACAGTTACAGGAAGATAAGAAGAAGGAAGTTACAACATCCATGTATAAAGAGTGTCAGGCTTAGCTAGTTTCTGTACTTATATTTTCAGCCGAAATAAAGAACAGGAAACAGGTTAAATGAGATGTGGATGTATCTACATTAACAGTTTAATCTACAAGGTAATCAAAACTATGTTGGGGTATCGGCTATTCAAAGACATTGTAGAGATGATGCTCTGTGCATTCGCTGAACAAAATGGGATAATATTTTCAGTCTCTAACATGAAAGTTTGACACTGAATTGAATTTCCATGCAAATGATGACCCCCTCCTTCCCCTACTCTCATACGACTTCCATCCCACATTTCAGATAGTAACCCTTCAAAAGATTTGATACCCATCTGCGCATGTGACAAGATTCACCTTAAACCACTTTTTAAAAAAAATCTATTAATGTGTTACAATTGTAAGGCAAGTAGGGATGAAAAATAAATAAAGCGACGCCGGCCACAACAAAGGCTCAATGCATACTCTTAACTCTTCCATCTGTTGGCTATAATATACATACATTTATTACTGGCATGAATAGACCGGTTTACAAACATATTAAAATGTATGGATGTTCCTTTCCTGGGGACCTAGTGACAATTTATTCTATTAACCTGTTTTTAATGAATGAACTACAATACTTTGAATCCAGTCTGCAGACTTTACTTGTTGCTATGTCGGGCAAGCCTGTGGCAAGCTATCATATTGTCAAGAACAACCTTTGTTTCAAAAGTATTCACAAAATTTGAATATGTAAGTAAACCGGTCTATTAGCCGTGATTTTATTTTGCCATTTGACCAAAATAAATGATGGTTGTATGTGTGATTGGGGCTATACTGAGGGGTAGAATAGTCATGGAAACACCTGAAATGTGTGATTAAAAAAAAAAAAGCAAAATAAGAGCAGATGATGAAGGGTACCTGAGTGAGATTCTTGCTGATGTCCTGGATACGACAGCTCCTGTCGACCATCTGGTGTTTGGGCGTGGCCTTCTCCAGGGCTGGCACGGTGCCAGGTTTACGATGGCTGATGTCAACCACACGAGGGCAGGCTGCAAGGTTGTGCAAATCCTGCAAAAGGTCAAGACAAAAATGTAGTGATAAATTGGAAGTAAGTTTGATGTCATAATTTAGTACAGGTATGTTTTTTTTTCTGTTTAGAGGTGTCTTAGAGAAGAAAGTACATGTATCAAGAAAATTTAGCCATACTACATGTACATGGACATAATTTCTGCATGTCTTTTACACTGTATGGATGCTCATTCACTTTCCGTAAAGAATAACTGGGAATCTCAGCTGTCTTCCTCCTACTCACCAATG
The DNA here is from genome assembly GCA_035222895.1 of Strongylocentrotus droebachiensis. Classification (NCBI taxonomy): domain Eukaryota; kingdom Metazoa; phylum Echinodermata; class Echinoidea; order Camarodonta; family Strongylocentrotidae; genus Strongylocentrotus; species Strongylocentrotus droebachiensis. Next base: position 56,733 of record JAVYIG010006788.1, read on the forward strand.
AAAAAAAATGGAATCTGCTATTTTTCTAAAGATTATTACAGAGAAAAAAAGCAGTTCTATGACACATGCTATAGCACTATGTACTGCTCTGCAGTTGGTTTCCTTCAATCATCTAATCACCCAACTTCAACCTCGGACCAAACCATATACCTAACCCTTTAAAAAAAAAAAACGGCAAATGTTGCTGTATAATCAAAATCATATAAAATGTTGCCTTCTTAAAAACACAATTTCAAACCAGAACGATTTTACGTGGGGTTATCAACATCCTTGTAGGCTAATTTGCTGGTGTCCTCTTCAAAGTTTGTTGTGAGAGTCAATTTTTCGCTTATCTCAACTACGAAATTAGCAAGGGTATGAATGATTTAGTTGTTAACTGTACATGTAAATTTTACCTATCTCAACAAAAACAAATTCATTTAATAGCCTTAGGAATTTGGAAAGCAAAGTAAATCTACAGACCTGAATGATTTTGCGAGTGTTCCTGGTGAGGTAAGCGACATCCTTGTTGGGTAGTTTGCTCGTGTCTTCATCCTTCTCAGGTGTAGCCTCTGTCTCTAGCTTGACAAAGCCCGTAGGACTGACGATACCAACTGGCTTCTTGGGAACATTCAGAGGAGGCAGATCATCCATGATTGTCTAGACAGAATAGTCAATGGAATAAAGAGAGTTAGCAAATACAGAGGAACTATTCAATCCTGTCCACACCAACTGGTTTCTTGGGGACATTCAGAGGAGGCAATTCATCCATGATTGTCTAGACAAAATAGTTGATGGAATAAAGAGAGTTAGCTTACAGAGGAACTACTCATTCCAATCAAAGGTGCGATGATCAAAAGAAGAAAATTTACTGAGAGTTCGAAATAAATTGTTCAATGAACAAGGTCGTGAAATTTGGAAAGCTATTAAAGGAAATTGCAATATCACTTTACAGACAACATTAAAAGCTTATTCTATGAAAAGTAGAATGTTTTACACTTCACCTTCATTGATTCAGACTGACATATAATGATCGGAGGATATTGAAAACAACAATACAAACAATACCTTCATTTTCTGAGCTCTCAGTCGGCTGTTCTCATGCTTGACATGTCTCAGGGCATAGCGGAGGGTATCCAGCTGAGAAAAAATATGAATGATATATTATTTCATATTAATAATATACAAAGAGAATTGTATTCAATTGTCAACATAACTGTTACATCAAAGTCACCTGTGATCTCTCAGAGAGCACCTAAAAAGTTCGGTCCTCTGGTTGCTTACTAACAAGCTTTTATGCTTTCTTAGCAGTCAGGTAAAATAACCACCACCCGTACACAGAGATGGATTGATGATGCTCTGTAATCTTTTTATTCTGTTCAAATCTACAAAGAAAAGTTGGTACGTTCAACCCTTTAAAGAATTAAATTTGATTAAATCATGTGATCTTGAAGTCGCTGTTTCCATAATTCATTGGAGTAGAGTTTAGTTGAGTTCAATTCAGTCAGTGAATTTCAGATACTGCGGAACAATTCAGTTCAGTAAGGTCAGTTCACTTCAGTACAGTACAGTAGATTACAGTACAGTAGAAATCTATTCAGTTTCAGTTCAGTTCCACTCAGTTCAGTACAGATTAAAGCCCGGCGCACACTACACAATTCTTGTGCGATCCAATTTTCGTAGAAAGGGCGTTTATTAGATATGGAAATCTTAACAACCACTATCCTCCTGATTTAGGTTCTGAATAATTGTTAGAATATTAACAATCGGAACTGAGTACATTTAACCCTTCTAATCAGAATAAAAGCCCAATCAGCTTCAAATCGTAGACAATCCCATTAATGGCCTGATGTCACTACGATTCTGAACCTATTTAGCTTTTCCCCCTCCAAGGGAACATGAAATCTCTCGAAATTTTGATTTTATTAATTATATGACTATTCATATTCTCGGTCATTCAGATTTTACATGTTTAAATGTGAATAAAAGATGCTATCATAAATTCTTCGAAAATTGGATAGCAGTCAGATTGTGTAGTGTCACTGGGCTTTAGTCAGTCAGTTCAGTCTAGTTCAGTCTAGTTCAGTCCAGTTCAGTCCAGTTCAGTTCAGTTCAGTTCAGTTCAGTTCAGTCCACATTGACTACTCTTACCTGTTGTAGTAACATGGGTGAATCTTTGATGAGGACCTGACCTCCAACGCTTGGACCTGCAGTAGGACTGGTAGGTGAACCTGTACCTGTACAAAGAGAAGGCCATTCCCGTTTTTAACTCTATGAAGGTACATGTAACTGTAATATACCCTCAATGAACTGGTTTACTAAAATATTCAAATTTATGCATAAATTCCAAGTATTGTATTCCAAGTATTGTTGTTCATTCATTAGTTAAAGATCAATAGAACGGTCACTAGGTCCCCAGGAAAGATACCTCCATAGATTTGAATATGAGGGTAAACCGGTCTATCAGTAACTGGAAATGAAAGAAGAGCCATAACAAGTTGCAATTAATCATTCAAGTTTCTAATTAGATGAATGCAAATATAGTACACCTACATTTATCAATTGCCAACTGCATTTTGTAATGACTCATACATGTGTACATTACTTTTCACTAATCTATAACATAAACTTTAAATAAAATTATTGAAATAAAGACACACTTGCAAAGGATGTCAATTTGATTTAACTATACAACTGAATTTCCAAACTGCTTACTATAACTGTTATCAAGCTTGATATAAAATGCCATTAATATGTGACAGGCACATTATGGGAAAGGAATACAAAGGGGAAAAAAGACAACTGAGAGTCCATACCTTGTCCAGTTCCTCCTGACATAGCAGCAGCAATGCCAGACTGCGGTGAGGTCCTGGTGATACTGTCTAACAATGTCTTCTTGGATAGATTGGTCAGTCTCTGCTTCAGCTCACTCTTCTCTTGCTCCAGAGAATCAATGTCTACCTGCATATGGTCTAAGGTAGCCTCAAATTCTCTGCATTGACAAGAAAAAAAAAACAATAAATTCTTGTCATGTTCAGCTCCCCCCCCCCCCCCTCCTCCTCCTTCTTATCCTTTCATGAATAACAACCTGCATATGGTCTAAAGTACCCTCAAACTCTCTGCATTGACAAGAAAATGAAATAAAAAATAGATTCTTTGTCATGTTCAGCTCCCCCATTCTCATCCTTTCATGAATAATAGTGACTTGCATGTGGCCTAAGGTAGCCTCAAACTCTCTGCACAGGAAAGAAAACAAAATACAAAATAAATTTGTTGTAATGTTCAGCTCCCCCTCCCTCATCCTTTTCATGAATAATAATGACCTGCATATGGTCCAAGGAAGCCTCAAACTCTCTACATTGACAAGAAAAGAAAAACAAAATAAATTCTTTGTCATGTTGAACAGGTTGTAGACATTTTCCATTTTCCGGCAATGTGTGGGGACAAGGAACTAGGAATGGGGTAGTCAAGTTGGTAATTCTTCTATGCACTATCATTATGCGTTCAGCTATTCAAAACCCTGCCTCAAATTAATCATAAATCAATCTTACTTTTCTTTCTTCTTGGACTGTTCTTGAGCTGCGGCCAGCTTCTGATCCACCTTGCGGACCTTGTCCTCAGCATCACGGCTTGCGTTCTCAAGTTTCTTCTCAACCAGTCCCAGACGGACCTGGCTGGTACTCACTTCATCTTGCTGTTGGATGAGAAGGGTAGAAGGGGATGATAAAGGAAATCAGCATCTTCATTCTGAACTCAAACTCATTATTATATATTGATAGAAGTAAATATCTTCATTCTGATAATCATGATAATCACCAGAGGTGTTAAATGGGTACCCGGTAGGATGCGAAAGTTCTTGTGGTTGGATGAGCAAGTGTGCGCTTGTAAAATGGCGACTGGCTAAAATGCTCCCCAGTGATCGTTGTATCGATGTATTGGGTGCTATATAAAAGCGGAATATTATTATTATTATCATTATCACTAATCATAATCATCAATGTTATTTTTATATATCTACACCAACTTTCTTAATTTTGTTTAAATCTACACATACGTTGTTGGAAGGAGAAATGAATTAATGCTACTCATTAATCATCATCATCATCATTTATTAAGGTCAGCATTTTTCCTCTTACAATATTGATAAAGAATCTGACAATTGTATGGATGGTAATTTTTTTTTTTTTTTTTTTTTTTTTGGGGGGGGGATGGGTGGTAAGCCTGAGGGTAGAATCAACATATATTTATTAATAAGTTCAGTTGTTGTTTTTTTTATTATCATATCGCACCCTCAGCTGAATTACATGACAATTTACAATCAAATTAGATATAACATCACATTTCATTTCTAAACAACATATAAACGACCATGCATACCTTCTGTTTGAATTGTCGTTTCATTTCTTTCATCTCATTTTCCTTGCTCTCCAGCTTGTGACCAAGTCCCTCAGCATCACAGATCTCGGATTTCACTTTCAATGCACGACGTTCAACCGGGACTTGGACCTGGGTGCAAGATGATGAAAGATAAAGAGATGTACTGGCGATTTTTGTTAGGTTTTACATCTACTTAAAATCTTTGACATCATCCGAATCATCAACACTGTCATCATTTAACAGACCAACATCCACATCTTGCAATGTGATTGTCATATTCCCTGATACCCTCATCATCATCATCATCATCATCACAACTGTCACCACAACCATCACCACAACCGTCACCACAACCGTCACCAAAACCGTCACCACCACCACCACCACCACCACCACCACCACCACCACCACCACCACCACCACCACCACCACCACCACCACCACCACCACCACCACCTCCACCTCCACCTCCACCTCCACCACCACCACCACCACCACCACCACCACCTTCACCACCACCACCACCATGCCTTACCTTGTCTTGTGGCATGTTAGCATCATACTCTCCCTCCTGCATGGCGGTACTGATCTTGTTCAGGATCACCATGGCTTTTACCAAGCGCTCCCTAGGAAAACACAGAAACAAGAAATAAATCTTTAAAACAATCTCAAGCATATTGGAGTCATATCCATACCACTTCTTACACATGAAACATGAGAAATTTGTAGAGCACACAATGTGGAAGTTTTCACTTATAATGGAGAAAGGCAACAAAAAGCAAGACCTACCAGAATAATTTTTAATTGATCTACTGGATAAAGCTCAATCTCTTAAAAAGACTATTTCCAATTTTCTTTTTTCCATTATCTAATTTGTAATAATATAGATAATGAAAGCACAGACATGCTTTCTTAGCAGTTAGATAAAACAAACAAAACCAACCAATTTCTTTATAGTAAAGTACCTGAAGCTCTGGTAAGGTCCCTTGTCTGCCTTTCCAAAGGCCAATTCTGAGGACCTATCAGCAAGCTGTTCCAGCTTCTTCACTGGTATACCTTCAGTATCTAGGGGATAAAATGATTCATAGCAGATATTATTACAAACATGAAAAGTCTTGATAACCAGAAGGAATCGTAAACCGAGTGAAAAAGCAGTGATATATTTCATCGTGGCTGCCATACTTACAAATGTGCCTCTGGCACCTCTGCATAAAAAATGTATTTATGAAAATAAATTCTTATGAATATTTCACCATCCAGCCAGGGGGAAAAAAATAATCTTGATCTCTTTTCTGCCTGAATTTATACATAAACGATGCACCACGTATGCTTAGCATAACAAAACAAATATCTTAGAATTATCTTTAAAAAGGAACAGACATAGAAAGAGAGTGCTGGTAATTTGAGGAGATGTACATGTAGGGAGGTAGGGAGAGATGGAGAGATGGAGAGAGAGAGAGAGAGAGAGAGGAGGGAGAGGGGAAGAAATGGAGAGGGGAAGAAATAGAGAGAGAGAGAGAGAGAGAGAGAGAGAGAGAGAGAAAGTGAGAGAGATAGAAAGGGGAGAGAAAAAGAGAAAGGGGAAGGGGGAGGAAGAGAGATAGAGAGAGAGAAAGGGATAGAGAAAGAGGGAGAAGGGAAGGAAGAGAGAGAGTGTGTGTGTGTGAGAGAGAGAGCAAGAGAGAGAAAGAGAGAGGGGATCGGGGGATCACAGAGAGAAGGGAAGAGAAAAAAGAAAGAGCAAATTAAAGTTGAGAAAAGTCCAAAGTGGGGGTACAATTTTAATCCTGTAAAGTTCAATATCTTTTTTTTTATCAACTTTTTATTTTAAAGAGATAAAGGCTTCCAACTCATGGTTGGAACCTAATGACACCAAAAGCTACAATTTTTATTATTATGCTGAATTGCCCATGAAAAGAACATTACCATTTCACTCAAAAGAGTATCTGATAGAAGTGTGTGCAAATTATATAACGGCAGTTATTAACATGTATAATTAGCAAACCCACTTAAATAGTACTTGCAGCTAGCATCTGTTAGGTATAGTTAACTAAATAATGCTATACTAGAAGGCTATAATATAAGAAAGAAATATATGACATAATTTGGAAGCTTATCAGATTTAAACCATGTCATGAAACAGTTCATTTTCGTAATGTGATTCAATTAAATGCACAAATCTTTGTACCTCGTTGCAAATGATTGCATTCTCCTGTTAAAAATAATTGTATTTCAAACATCAGAATACAAATTGCAATTATTACGTGTTGTTACGTAGGACAAGCCATAATTTGCAACAAGGCACTTAACAAAGATTTGTGCATTAAATATTATTTACATTACAAAAATGGTCTAGTAATATCAATAGTAATAATAATCAAATAGTAATCATAATCAAATCGTAAATTACTATCAGATGTTGCATGATATGCAGGTGTAAAATATTGCCCTTGCTTTAATAGTCATGAATGCAATAATAGAAGTTGTTAGTTTTATATGCAGTATTCTATTTCCATCAAATCACCAGAGTGCATAAATTCTGATTGCCAGCCATTTCATTTTGAAACAAAAAGTTACATATAATACTGATACCCTAGCATTATTTACAATAAATTCTACTTGCATAGTTTAATTTAATAATGCTTTTAACTTTTTTGTCATAAAGTTACACTGAATAAATACATTTAGATAGTGTAAACATTTACATGTAGAGTCGTTCTATAAAAAATACATTTGCATCATTAGTTTCTCATATCATTTCAAATTGTAATTACCATATATATACTGTAAAAATACTATATTAATCTATGTGAGCTATATCGCTTTCAAAAATATATATATAACAAACAGAAAAGTGCATATTAAAAAAGTAAAAAGTTTTGTAATGTAGCTTTAGATCTTTTAATGTAGTATAAAAATATATATATATATATATTTACTACAAGTATCTACAGTGCAGCAGTCTAGCAGACAAATTAGTTAAACTAAGTATGGAATATAGATATTGATTTCCCTTCTTTAGTAGCATAAAAATTACTTTTTGGATGATGCATATTGCAAGTCAAACAACTGTGATGTACTGCTCTGTATGGGCTGTCCCATTCTTAAGAGAGGGGTGTGAATTAAAACTCAACCTGCAGGGACAAGATATGGTTAAAAGGAAAAGAGAATGCCTGGCGGAGCCATAACACGAGGGGGTGATTACCGCAAGTTAGTTGCCTAACTGTTGGAGGGCTGCTTCAGAAACTCCCAAAATTGCACCCAAGGACACAAGCCCACGATCCAATTTCCTCATTAAACTAGATCGGTCCGGAGATGATATCGTCTGCTGAGAATCATAAGGGCATTAACTTATATACTTTTACGTAGAGTTTATACCCTTCTGGCTCTCAACAGATGATAAGACCCTTGCAGACTATTCCAAAGTCCAATGACATGCTCTCACTTTCAAGTAGGAGGGAGGGACATGATAGGGTATTGCAAACCCTTAAGTAAACTATGAATATGAGGAGACTTAGTATAAGGAAGATTTCCAAGATCTTGTTTGGATTGTATAAACCTCCCCACTTTTAACAAAAAGTTTGATAAGATTATGATTGCTTACATGTAATTTAAAGGATAATACAATTATAATTTGGTAATAGGGTTGGATTAGAGAAAAATTAAGCTTATCTCATTAAGGTCCCATTAATTTGCAAAAAATCTATCCCTACTCTGAGTCCCCCCCCCCCCCTCTTCCCCTGCCTCCCAATGCCACCCCTTTACAAATATACCTTTCTTCCATAAAAACCCAGGTGTGCTATAGATGATCTCAAAAGCAGGCTTGAATGGAAAATACATGTACTAAGAGGTTGAAATCATATGGAGGAAGACTGCACCATCACTTCAAATATCCCCCCCCCCCCCTCCCCAGTCTACTCCCCTGGAAGAAGAAAAACCACCACCCCCTTCTTTCTCAATCACTTGCTACACCCCTTCTCCCACCCCCCACAGTCACAGTCTAGAACCTAAATGTGTTAATACATCAGGAGGCTTTAAACCCTAAGTATTGAGCAACAGGCCAGGGAGGATGTGAAATCACAGAAGAGTGCGCTCATCTCTCTGACTGGGCATTGACACCCAGCACAGAACACTGAACTGTCCTCGCCGCAGATACCGGGGTTCGTTACCGATTGCCCGTACCAATGTCCGGCAATTGCACTCTGGCCGAGTTCAAAGAACGAGGATGTGCGCGGTGTGACATCGAGTGACGCTGCCGACCGCCAGCTCCTCCAGTGCAACAAACCCAGGCGGGCAAGGACACAGAGAGTCAAAATGTCCCCCCCCCCCTCCTCACCCCTATCATCCTCCTATCTCTCTCACTCTCTTTCTTTCTCTCTCACTTTCTCTCTCTTCCTTCCCCTCTCCCTCTCCCTCTCTCTCTCTCTTTTTCTATCTTTTTCTCTCTATTTCTCTTCCTCTCTCCCTCTCTCTCCCTCTCTTTCTCTCTCTCTTTCTTTCTCACTCTCTCTCTCACTAGGAATCCTGCCCCTCATTAAACCCTTGCCCGTATTTTCTTTCCCCCCTTCTTCTTTTCTAGCAGCCATGATAAAATTATGCCTAACTTTTCTCTCATTGTAGTCTCTCTCTTATTTTGCTTATCGCTTTAATAGTTAATGTCTTCTTTGTAAACTTCCATCTTTCTCTCTTCTCCTTCTTTGTCCTTCTTTCAATAAAAACACGCCTTTCAACCATTGCCCTACTTTCATCCTTCCTCATATAACTATCCCTTTCTCTAGCTATCAACCTGTAACCCTATACTTTGCTCTCCTCTCTATTTTTATTTTCATCTTCATCTCCCCTTCTCTCTCCCCCTCTCTCTCTCAGCCTATCCCTCCATCGATACCTCCTTTTCAAAATTTCCATTTCTCGATTTCTCATCTGAGAAATATGGTGATGTTGTGCGGTTGTTTTTGCTGGGTCAGGCAGCCGCTTTTGCTAGCGGGACTGATCGGCGGTGAAACTTAACACCGTTGCCTCTTCTATTATTCTTCAGACTTGTCACAAAGTTAAGCAGGGCCAGTCATAATCACAACATCGTTTCCTGTTTCCCTGCAACAGTTCCCATATGCTCGTCTTAAATTTTCTGATAAAAATGTACTTTTTCATTGAAAATATACCAATATAATCAATAACTACCTAAAATGTACCTTTTCATTTTAAAAATTCATGTTTATAGTTACATCCTGAATTTGATGGGATAAATATTTGAATTATCCATTGAAAAAGATTTGTTTTTCATTTCAATTTAAGAATCTACACCTGTATACAAATTAAACAAGAACTTCTGCAGTGTATTTCAAACATCGCTTATATACTTTTAAGATGAAGTATTATTTTATATTTTGGGGGCAAACACTATAATTACACCTCGACAGGAAATGGAAAAACCAATAAAAACAGTTGATTTGCAGGTATAAGATGTAAATATGGACTAATCCATTTCAAGCTAGAGGGGTGGTTCAAGGAAAATTAAAACCATAGGAGCATCAACCTGAAAAGCCAACATAACTATTCCCCTCACCGTGTCCTCATTTATTTGCCTAAAGGCTATGAATTACTTACAAGGTCCTCCCATCCATCACCACCAGGCATGACCCTGTGAATTTTACATTAATATTCATGATTATATCTAGTGTGAGGACTGTTTAAAGCTGAACACCGTGTTTCCACCAGAATAACTTGGTTCTTGATATGGTATGTTTCACATTTCAAATCTTGCTTATGAGATCCACCAATGACTACATGTACATGTATCTGAAGAAGACTTGAGCAATAATCTTAGCTGATGAGTACATCTTTACATCCTGAAATTGAAAATTTTGCAGAAATTACAACTTTTCAAAAGTTATCTGCTAATGACTTGATAAATTATGGTATTAATTAATTAACACTGCCATATGACTATTACGCTGTGAACTAAAATAAATTGCCACATCACTTGCACTTCTGTCATTTTTTTTTCTTCATATCTACCTTTAAGTTAAAGTTTGCTATAAAAAAGCAGGTTATATGTATATTCAGCCTGAAACAAAATAATTCTGAGCACTTAAAAATAAAACCGAGTTTAACCATGAGAGCCTGAGACAATATAAAAGGTAGAACACAATGCCTTAAATATTTCAATTCCTTTGAGTGTCTGGGCGTAAAATAGAGAGGCCTCTCACATCAGATACAAAACTGAAAAAGAGAGTAAGAGAGAGAGAGAGAGAGATAGAAAGAGAGAGCATGTGAGAGAAGATGCAGGTCAATAACATTAATAGCAAGTCCCTCCCCAAGCATATCCTGTAAACCCCACAAACAGAATGATCTGGTCCATCAGTTCTTTTACAGTGTCCAGACAAGCACTGCAGCTGGGTGCAACCATGACAGTCCAGAGGGGTGTTGAAACCCAACTCCCAGAAGTGTGCCGCGGAATGAACAAGTGCTACAAATCACGCATAAATGCATCGCCAAGAGAGAGACGGGGATCTTGTTTTTTGATCACTCTAATTTCATCCTCCATCCCTTTTTACCGAGCGCGTTGGCCTGGGGGTTGGATAGCATGGGGAATATTACATTCAGTGAACCACAACTTGGCCTAGATATGCCTGGGCCATGCAAAATCTCTTGCTCAAAGTTGGTTTCTCACCACAAAAATGTGTCTCAGTATATATGCTTCATATCGGCAATACAAACAGTTTATGATCAACAGTGAAGTCCATTTTTTGTTTGGTACGTGTTTTTGAACAAAAAATGCAATAATTTGTTGATGATACACAATGTTCTCCCCTTTAATGAAATAATAATAATTTTATTATTCCTATATTACCAATTTGTAATATTCAATATTAATTTATGTATGAAATCCCTAACATTCAGTTTCGGCCTAACTTTCTGGAGCAGCAAAATTAAAATGAATTAAAAAGTAAAGTAAAAACAAAATCATTAAAAATAAACAGCTAGATTCATCATCACACTGCATAGGACAAAAAAAAAAGAATATTGCAACTTAACATTTAGCATGGATTATGGAATCATTGATTCAGGAACTGTTTCATAAATAAAAAAGTTTAAAGATTGTCAAATTATATAAATATCATGTCAAGCAGAACATGCCTGACAACAACAAAACAAAACAAAACAAAAACTAACTCAATCCTGGACATAAAACATGCATGGCAAGCTCATTCCATTCCAAATAAAAACTGAACAAAATACTGCAAATTCAACATGCAGGGGACAGGAATAAAATTATGAGGACTGACCCGACTGCTTTTTATTTGCTTGTTCTTTATTCTCCTCCCCCCCCCCCCCACCCTCTCTCTTTCTCTCTCTCTCCAACCCCCCCCCCCCCCCAGCAATAATTTGTGAGGACTTCTTGTCTACACAATGAATTCATTCTTTTTTTCTAAATCCTTGTGGCACATATTCTCTACATCACCAAATATACAGTATAATTAAAGTAACATTTAATAAATAGTATATAAAATGTACATATATACAGGAGCATTATATAGGGTAATAATGATTATTGCAAATAAAGCTGCATGAACTATGCCAAAAAAGTGGAATACCAATGTAATGTACACCCGGCATAATTCCCATAGCACCATAAAGTTATTTGTAATTTTTAAGCATATAAATTATTAATTGATATTGTGCAGCTACAGAGTAGGTTCAGCTTAGTTTTGAATAGCTCTCTTCCACTCTGGTTTTTTGATATGTTTGAAAATAGTTATGTAATGAGCTGGTGTCTCATCTCCTCGATTGCATGGTGGCATCCATGTGTATTAAACAAGCAATAAATAACAAGCAGACACCACAAGGTGCTGCTACAGCTTACCAATTACAAGTAATATTGCACCTGTAGGAATATTCCATTTATATTGTAGAATTCATAAATATACACCTGCCATAGATATTTGCATGTGAGCATGTGCAAACTAATGCCATCTAAGATTTTGGTAATGTATACAATAATGAACGGCATTTCTCCAATACATATTCTCTAAATCCACAGTTTGGCCATCTCGGTTCCAGTTGGACACAACATGGTAAACACTGCTTTCATGACCGAGCTCAAAACAAAAGAATAAATGCCATATTGAGTCCAAATGAAACCTAGTTTTCCAAACTCTCTATATAGATAGCTCTGCATACATGTACATGTGAGCATCGATCGGATATAGATGCGAGTTGTTAGAGTTAGATGTTAGTTCAAGAAAAAAGAATATTTAACAGGTTGGAAGAGCACTACCTGCATAATACATGACATCATTTGTTGTTTTGACTCATGATGTAAATTGGTATTTAAAGAGAGAAAAAGAGTAGGCCTACATTATAAATTATTCCTCTAATAATTGAACAGATTTCTCTAAAACAATATCATATCACTTTGCAAGAGCAATCCTATCTCATTCTGAAAATGTAAATATCCAACTTTCTTGCTAAATATACACATGAGAAACTTGGAACTTTTAAAGCCCTCTACATTCAGCCCCTCCCTTTTCTTCATCCATCTTTCCTGTTCTTTTCCTCTCATTTTTTAACTTCTATTATTCATTTTCCTTTCTCTTCTCTAATGGCTTCTACCTTTGCTTTTCATCTTTCTTTTCCTTTGGAGGGAAAATTATACTTTGGGATCTATTTCATAATGTTAATTATGATACACATTTACCATGTCAATCGTGTATCGTTCTTTTATTCCTTATACTATGATGGTATTGTATTGTTATGTATTGTCATATGCATTTTATTCTTATTGTACAATTCAGCCTAGGCCGCAAGACAGATTTTGAATAAATATACCATTAAATATTAACAAATGATACATGTACATCCACTGGCAGTCTAACACACATACAGCAGTCATCATGGCCTATTTTCATCTTACTGATAAATATCATGCTCTTGATATATAACATCGCATTCAGAATGTACAACAAACATCATTAGATAATCAGAAATGGGGAATGGGAAGGGGCTGGTATCATTACTTCGAAACCCAGTAACAAAATAAAGTGAGAAATAAGGCATATGTCTAATATCAAAAAGAAATATGATATTTGATATCATATTTGAATTTACAAAATGAATACTTCCTTCATGCTCAAACCCAGCTCAATAAATTTAGTGTTCAAGACAATCACTGTCATAAATCACTTTCTGATAAAATGTCATAAATGTATTAAATTGGTCTGTAAATTATTGTATAATGTTTATGCTTGTATTGAACAGAAATAATCTAATCAATCAATTAGACATGTACTTTAACTAACAAATATAATCTATAAAGTATAAAAATAATTTCATTGATATTTCTGGCAGCTGACAATTAAAAAATCTAAAATTTCTCATTGAGTAGCCCCAAATGCCTTTTCATATGAGCCATAATGTAGCAATTACCATTCCTGGTAATGGGCAGGAGATAGTATTTCAAATGCAGTGTCATCAATTTTCAAAGTGGATTTTGAAAAGTGCAATTTGAGCTTCCAATTTGTAATACAATGATAGGTGTCAGCATCATTTCTGAGATGTATAATAACTGAAAGTCACAAATTTGGGGCAGTAATTTTGAAATTGTTTGAAATAGGGTACATAGGGATGAATACAGGGAATATTAGTAATCATAAACTTCTGGCAATGACACATCACACACTTATTTCTCACTTTAATTTTGTGATCTAAGACAATAACACTAACTTCTAACTATTACAGTGGATATTCAAAATGTTTACCATGCCATCCTTAAGCTGAAATTGTGGCAACTTGTAAATGCTCATGGGAATCACGATAATGATGTTTTAGTTTTTTTTATGATTTTCATCCTTTGTTTTGTATGATTTGTTCTTCTATGTAATTCTTTTGTATACACTTTGTTTTGCTGAATTAGATAATATTAGTAGTACAGTCAATGCTAGATTCATTACAAAGAAATCAATCATCTTTAAATCCAATTTTCTCCATACTTTATTTGAGGGGGGAGGAGGGGGGTGAAAAAAAGTAACCAAACTGCAGAAGCAGCATTCTTTTCTGAGAGGGTATTAAAGTATGTCTTGGCTGGCTGTGATGGATATCCACTGTATACTGTATGTTCAGGGAATCATTTGGCATGCTATCAAATGTACATGTATTCTAAGTATTAGTTTCCAGAGCCACCTGAGAATACCTAAAAATTAGACCAATATTGGCACACATGAAAGGAAAATAATACCTCAAGTTCTTCTAATCATTAAATTTTACATCCACAAGTCTTTTGCTTATAGTATTACTTATTTACTTTTACATGTATAAGTTCTTTAAACTTTTTTTAACTAATAAAGTTGAGCAAAGAAAGGTTGTTTAGATAATTTCATCTAATTTGAGAGACTTTTGTGCATCCAGGTCAAATTTATGAACCCAGAGATAAATAGTAAAAAAGAAAGATAAATAGTAAAAAAGAAAGAAAAAATCTTCTACAGAATTCATAGTTTTATCTACCGACACCATGTACATGATGGTAATTCCAGCCTTGAGCAGCTAAACTGTTTCTGTTATTTTCCCAGCTAGATACATCTTTTCCATATGAATTTTGCACACATGACAGTTAGCTCTTTAGCTAGACTAGTTATAATTGTTGGCATGTATGATGTGTGCTAGTAGTACCTATTATAGTAAATAACTAATAATCATTTCTTCCATTAAGACCAAATCAAGATTATATTGGACATTTTATTTTAATAATGTGTTATGCGCTAAAAGTCATCTTGCATTATATAATTAAAACTCATTGTGGTATACTGTAAATATTCTATTAACAATGATTACATGTGCGAAATATCACGAAATAATGCAAACATATTATGAAAATATTTCCCCACATAATCTCTAACTTCCATGTATATCATAATAGTATAACTACAATAAGAAAATGCAAATGAACTGCAGCAAGCCAAAAAATGTGTATCTAGGTTCATAAAAATAATACTATGCTATTGCAGTGTATATATTTTTTTTTTATATAATAGTTATGTTTAAATACCGGTATAACCTCAAATTTTCAGTTTCATTCAAGGTAGAAAATAAAATCAGGGGAGATTTAAAAACTAAAACTTCCTATCAGACAGAAATTTGTTATGACCACCGGTCCGAGCATCTTACACACTAAAGAATGAAGAAGCAAAAATATTTACTTCTAAAAAACTCAAGAAAAGGTCTTTATGCCCTTTAAAAAAAAATTCATAAATTAAATTAAAATGTCTGGGCCTAAACCACCAGTATATGCAATTTTTAAGAGAGAGAGAAAATAAAAGTAGAGAGTAATGTTAGTGTTAGTGGCTCTGGTGTCTGTATGACAGGTTGACCCGACCTTTGCTCTGGCGACCTTTGCTCCGGACTATTTAATCACAGACAGAAGGTAAGGGTTAGGATTTTGGGAATATAATTTGAAATTTGTAGGATATTGACCACAGAGCAAGTGTCGCCAGAGCATGTGTCTTGCAACCGTATGGTAGGTGAAAGGTAATTGGTTAATTAGGTATGCATGCCAACATTCCATGATGCAAAGAGTGCTCTGATTGGCTACTTATCCGACCTTTGGCCTTCTCTTCATCTGACTTGTCTTTGTTCTTCACCGCCTCGTCTGTGCACAATCAAGTTCAAGTTCTCTTACTTAATTTGTCTTTCATTGTTCCATGCAAGTATATTTTTCTTCACACATGTATCTTCAGTAATTATTCATGCACACTGTTGGTATACAATATACTTGATATATATTTCCCATTCTCATACACAAGGTACAGCATATTTCCAGTAATATCAGACTATAATATTTTTCTTTTCTTCCCATGTCATTTGAAATTACATCACTGCATTTTGTGTATAAAAATAAAAAAATCTATGCATTTATCTCACACTCTATCAAGGGACTTACAAGTTCCCGCTCTATTGTAGGATCATGTCGCATGTATATTTGATTTCACACAAACACCTTTTAAAGCACTTGCAAAATACAGACTTAATTTTTGAGACATCTTACATGTACATACAATTTTGTTCTCTTAATCAAATTTCCTGTGGCTCTTGCAGAGCAAGACATATACATAACTGTAATAGGAGATTACACAAATTGTGAGACTGACCATATTTATTATTAAAGCACTGAATAGTTGATTTAATATCAGTTACAGGTACTCTCTTTTGCCCTTTACATACAAGTAGTTCTACAAAGATCTCAACACACATCCCACACATCCCACATGTCTTAGCAATCAATCACCAAAGACATTCAAACATCATACAAGACTAAATGTAGCGGGTTCCATTAATGTACTACCAGTGACTAAACCAGTAACAACCAGTGAAGACCTAGGTCCCATTTCATAAAAACATGTCATCAGTGACAAATTACAGCTTTTGTTATAAGCTAGTGAAATCCTTGCTTCTGATTGGTTATCAGCAGATTAAATTACACACATATCAATCGCCCAGGCAAACCAAACACTGCTGGATAGACAGAGTGCAGCCTCACCTGCAAGAGAGCTGACATGCTTCATACTATGTTGTCTGAGGTCCTTTCAAGGCTGATACAACCAATCACCAATCAGTAATAACCAGTACCAGCTGGTAACAAACAGAAACAACCAGTTACAACCAGTCACAACCAGATCTCTCATGGCATCACCACACACTCCATAGCATCCTGCACATCAGTTTATACCTAAGCCATTTAAATATTGTGGGAGGGACAGTGTCAGTAAGATCTTACCTGCAAGAGAACTGGCATGCTTCATAGCATAGTGTCCCAGGTCCTTTAAGGCTGACACAACCAATCAACTATCAGTAATAACCAGTATCAGCTGGTAACAAACATAAACAACCAGTTACAACCAGTTACAACCAGTCACAACTAGATCTCTCAAAGCATCACCACACACTTTATAGCATCCTGCACATCGGTTACCTATTAAGCCATTCAAATATTGTGGGAGGGACAGTGTAAGTAAGACTTTACCTGCAAGAGAGCTGGCATGCTTCATAGCATGGTGTCCAAGGTCCTTCAAAGCCGTTACCACCATCCTCATGTGATCGGCACTCTCATACAGAGAATTCTGAACCTGTAATCCAGAAATGAAAATTTAAATCAGCTCATATGAAATAGTTTCTTGGCAAAGAAATAAGGATTATTGTTATTTTTAATACATATTTCAAGCACAGAAGGCCGTTAGTACAATTCGAAACGCACCTCCATTTCAAATAAAATGAGGCTAAACTGGTTGGTGCCATTCGTTAATCATGTCACTATGATTTTAAAAAATAACACCCCAAAAATTAATAGTGTAAAAGAGCAGAGCCAGATCAGCAAAATCGTTCAAATACCTCTATACCCGCAAAAATTAAGTAAATATCATTATAAAAACACACTGTTTGGGTTCCCTTTTGCCCCAGCCCAGCTTAAGAGAGAGATCAAAAATTGTATCATAGTGGGGTATATAAAATATCATTACAACAAACTATCATTGCATTATAAATGTACACAAAAGAATATTAGCATTCACAATATATTCATGTGATACAAAGGCATGTTGTGTTCAATTTAATAAAATCACAAATTTCAATGCTAAATTCATGAACAAAATAGGATCACAGGAGGATATGTACATGTTATTAATTGAATGGAATGAATTATTAGAGCATGACATACATCGACTCCATAGGATATGGAAGTAGGTCCAGGACTGGGGCCGTCCATGGTAGATTCCAATGCTTGGCTTGGCAGACGTCGACGGATCTGGACAGAAAAAAACAAATAAAAATCTGGATTTATATAGCGCTTAATACGAAATACCGTCTCTAGCGCTTGACAGATATTATTACCCTGGTTATCGGATTCATTCACGCACAATTTGCATCATCCCTTCTCCCTGGGTAATATTCCTACCATATGGTCACTGTGACGGCATGTGGCAATTAAACACAAAGGCTTTTATCATCCTAACAGGTTCTCTTTTCTCTCCTGGGTATGGAGTGGTACATGTAGATTAAAGTCTTGCCGAAGGACAGATATAAACAGAGAGGGATGGTACTAACAAGCATAGTTTGTTGGTTTTCAGGGGTTAAATGAATTAAAATTTACATTGGTAAAGAGCAGGAATAAACATAACAGACAAAAATTACATCATTCCTTTAGAGAATTTGAGCTTTCATCAGTTTATACCTAAATAATCAAATCTAAGAAAATTTAGTGATTTGATACACATACACATACACATACAATTACGACCTGGCATGTGCAGGTAATTTTTGTACACTTTTCTAAATAAACTTGGTCATTTTACATTTAAAACAAATGTGAAGTGAGAAAATAATGAACACTTTTGTCATGAGACCCATAGAAGTGTGTAAAAAAAAAAACAGCGAACTTACCCACACAAACCATATGAATATAAATCTGGACCCCTATGAAAAACTGAGTGTAGACCCCTTATATTCAATTTCGAAAGGGTGCAATGCTTATGATTATTAAAGCACACACATAACTCACCATTCTAGCAAACTGTTTGAGATCGGTGTTGGTGCTCTCCATATCACGCATCAGGATAGAGAAATCAGCCGTCTCCTGATTGGCCTGTTTGAAAGATTCGAAAAAGAAAATAATGTACAACGTAATATACCTGCATTGAACTGGGTATATCACACATTTTACTAGTAAAACATAATGTGTGTCATGATTGAATTTAATTGAATTCATTTAATCACAGTAAAACCCACATTAGCTTAAAAAGACTGCTTTAATGTTACAAACATAAAACAGATCATAAAGGCACCAAATTGAAAATAAATACATAAGAAAAACAACTTTAAGATGACATATATCAATTAAAGTGAAGAGAGTTCAGCTAATACACAAAAAGGAATCTGTCTTATCAATCAATTGTATATCCTCATGTACTCTGGCAACAATTACCCCCAGAATCATTTTTTGTTTTCATTTTTCATTTCTCTTACTCTTCATCCCCTGATTCTTGCTTTATAAAAACAATGAACCAACGAAACAATAATTATAATAATAGTAGGGTCTTTTATAGTGCGCAAGTAGCACATATACATGTAGATTATCTTGCCAATGGACACCGGGGGGTCCAGGATTTGAAACCAAGTCAAAGTGCCCTTTGGTAAGACATCAAACTCTATTAACAAGTCCCTCGGAGAGGAATTAAAGCTATTGGTTCCCTGGTTGCTTACTTATAGCATACACATGCTTTCTTAGCATTCTGTTTGTTATTTTAATTTAAAAAACTGTTTTTAAATCAAATACCAGGTTGGAATTCAAACCCTTAACCTCCTGACTGAAAAAAATCAAATAAATGAACAATTATACCATGGCAAACAAACGCATTAAAAGCATGGAACTCCCTAGGGGCATGCCCATGTTTGAGTATCTCGATAAAGTTCAGTGAGGACTTTAACAGCGTCATGGTATAAAGGATATAACACGTTCTTTCAATACTTATTATACACCTAGCAGGAATTAATTCCTTGAAATGCTAGAGCGCAGTAATGGCCGCCTTGCTAAAGCCAGGGTAATAATCGGGCAGCACCAGGAGCGTCAGGACGTGGCGGGCATGTGCGCTACAAAAGAAGCCATTATTATCATTATTATTATCATCATCTGTTATTGTATAAATTGATATTGTATAACTGTGTTTAGTGGGGGCACGCTTCAAGAGTCCTATCTCGCACCCCGGGTCAACGTGTCTGACACGGCTGGTTGTAGCAACTACTCCAAAGATCAAGCTACTATTAATCTTGGTCTAAGGAGACACGAATGAACGAACAAACTGACCTGCATGAGGACTCGCAGCTTCTTGACCTCGAGGGCGACACAGTCTGATCCAGAGGACATGAGAGAGACGTGGTTGGCCATGAGGGTGGTGGTGTTGATCTCCTCCTGGAGCAGATGGACACTGTACAGGTGCTCCAGGTACTCAATGGCTCGCTCCAGGGACTCCATGGAGACATTCTCATCAAGCTGGAGTGGAGAGAGGAAGAGTTTGGGGTGAGCATTCTTGTTCAGTTCAAGAACAAAAGGATGAATGATAATGAGAGAAAAACAGTCAAACCTGTCTATAGCGACCAACCAAGGGAAACACAAAAAAACGGTCTTTAAAGCAGGTGGTCTTTGTAAACAGGTGGTCTAGTACACGTTTCAATGAGAAACCATTTTTAAGGGAAACAAAAAATGGGATCTTTGTAGACAGGTGGTCACTAAAGCAGGTTTGACTGTAATTGTCTTCTGGATTCAAATAACACTTGCATCTACAACTGTGTCTTTAAGTACTTTTGTATTATAACCCCTGTCATTGGATTCGGACATTCTCCACTCCCTGGGGAGCATTTCTGCCCAGTGCCAATTTAAAGATGCTCACAATGCTAAACAAACCACAATGATCTTGGCACCCTCCTGGGTACCCATTTTATCACCTGGGTGGAGAGAAGCAATGTAGATTGTATGCCTTGGGTAATGGACGTAGGGTGCCATGCCTTGGATCAAATCCATGACCTTTGCAACTCCAGTCAAGAGTTTACTTGACAACGGCATATCTACACCTCTGCTAGTGATATTTTAAATGTATGATGTACAGAGTGCATGGCGGGCATACTTCGATGCAATTACATGTCCAATGTTTTTATTGCCCCTCATCAATGGATTTCAAGCCTGCACACAAGTGAGTTAAATCTCCCATCCCTACGGAGTGTTCCTGCCATAACATGATGATGAGGGTGGTGACTTACCTGATCCTTTCTCAGGAGATCAAGCATGTGATCCACACATCGTTCATGGGGAGCTATCTCTGGGAAAAGGGTTCCAATCTTGCAGAAGAGCTCCACACTGCAGGTGTTCAGAGCACTATGAGAGAATCAAATATTTAAAATAAAGAAAAAAAACTATTGTATAAAAAAAACCATTGCATTTCATATCGATCAAATCTTAATCTTATGAAAATCTTGAATCTGTTTGATTTTAATAACATGTAGTAAAGATGAAAGATGAAAATACTGTTTAAAATAGAAGAAAGAAAAAGAAACAAGGTTGATAATGATAACGATCAATGATATTATCAAATCTGCTATTCATTTCATTATTGCAATACATAGCAAGCAATGTCTTGCTTCCAAGTATCATTTAAAAAATCTGTCCTGGGCTTTATAGCGTGAAGCACAAAAACTCTGGGGTCCTGATCATCATAAAAAATACCTTACATTATTGTAAGTTTTCACGATCCCTAGATTAAAATCATTCATGTTTTAAACTAAAAGCGAGTAAAGAAATGTAATAATCAACAATTCCTGAAACCCATGTGCTGCATCAGTACAAATAATTGGAAATCATTACGGTGAACTGTCTTGATCTAAAATGACTTACGTGTTGTACTTGTTGAGGATAGCTCTTAGCTTATGCATCATGAACGTGAGAGAGTTGAAGAAGGAGAGCTGCTCCCCAAAGTTATGACGAAGAACTTGCTCTCTGTCTACTGTCTCTGGTATGTCGGCCTAGGAGGAAATGAGAATTCATACATCACAACAGTGACTGTTTAAAATTCTAATCTCAATCGAATTTGAAAATATAGTTTCATCAATATACTGGATCGGATGTATATGAGGTATAGTACACATCAAAAACTACAAACAGGTTTGAAATGCTTGTAAACTTGAGAAAAATATTGAATCAATGGAAATAATTCAAAGATGTTTCCAGGAAAGGGAGATTCATTATGTCAATTACAAAATTGCATTTATGATACTGCAATCACTATATCATATGCATTAATTATTGTTTTTGTTTAAATATTAAAGAATGCATGCATAATCAAACTAAAGACCAAAAATTTGCTAAATATTAACATATTTAATCTTGGCTAGCATGTCAGTTAGCATCAAACAAGAATGTATTCTTGGTCGTCAGATTATGAGATGTTATAAAATGGCTCTAGTATTTTAAGCATCGTGATTGGTCAATACGCGTCACATGACATTGACAAATTTTTGATGCAAGCACGATTTTGCAGAAATGAGTGCAGAAAAAGCGCAAAAAAAGTTATAATACACGTGACCATGGAGATCCAGCGCGCGCGCGTACGCGTAATAGTACGCTCCCTCGAGTGCATTGTAGGCTATAGGCTACGCGTAGCTAATATTGTACGCTCCACCATGATCCCCAGCGCAGGGTAGCTAGCTAGAGCGGGGTAGGCCTATTAATTATTAGAAAGCAAATTTTTATTTTACTTTTGCCTTGGATTTAGACCTGTTTTGACTTTAGGATTTTATAATGAAGCCAGGAATTTCAGCTGTCTGATGTAGACTCGTCTCTAGACCCCCTATGGATTTTATTTTTAATCAAACAATGAATCCCGTGGACTTTTTGGTAAGCCTGCAAGGTCTTACTCTTATTTAAGTCTAGTAGAACCAACATAACTCTAGATCTAGATCGAACTCTCGTAGACTCTAACTTAAGATCTAAACTTTTGTTTGTTGCTATTTGTGACGCTATTTTATAAAACAAATAACGCACTTGACCCTGTTGTGCGAAACGTAAATGCAGTGTACGCTTGGTTTCTTCAGATGGTTCGCACTGTCAACTCGCCGCAAGCGGCTCGTTGCACAGAGCGGCACCAATCTAAAGAAACCTCGTGCGTACTGCATTCACCGCTATTGCACTCTGGGCCGTGCGTTATTTGTATAATATCACATGACATAATAGCCCCACCCTGGTCACCCGGCGACAATGGGATAAAGTCACAGGACAGAATAGCCCTGCCATGGTCACCTGACAGACAATGGGATATAGTCACATGACAAAATAGCCCCACCCTAGTCACCTGACAGACAATGATATATAGTCACATGACATAACATCTCCCTCTAGCTTACCTTGTCTTTGACGTGGTTGATGAGAAGCTTGGACTTGGCCAGCATACGAGACACCAGCATCAGCACATGAACACAGTCATGGTCACCTGACAGTGAGAAAAAGTCACATGATTTTATAGTCACATGATATGGACAAATGTGAACTTTTAAAAACATGGTAATAACAGAACTGTCTTATTCTGAGCACAAGAGTAGACTTTTTTTTCTCCTTCCCAAGTGCTCAGCAAGACAGAACACATGTACAAGCTGTTTGTGCATCAATCAAACCACTTAATATCTTAGTTAGCAGCCCCCTTTATTAACCCATTAGCAACTAGAGATTTTGTCAAAATGGCCTAATACTCACTGGAAGATAAGCATAATATCATCATTTTCAATCTACCTACTTTACCTGTTTGCGTCATCGAGAAGAAAAACATGAACAATACGAAACATGTGCTATTTTTCTGGGCAGAATCCTACTGTAGACATTGTAAGGATTACGCACGTATAACATTATCCAGTAGACCACATAGAAAGGATACTACAGCACGTAGAAAAAGGATGAAAAACGGACGGACGGTTTTGGGCGGTTCAGTTAGTAAGAGGAGGGCGGTTTCGAGCAGTTTAGTTGCTAAAAGGTTAATTATATATTGGTATTTGCACCATAGAGCACTGCCTAAACTGGGAAATTATGTTTCTACTGGATTTAATCAAAACAGTAACATGAATACAGAAACAGTAGTTCTTATGTATATAGGAGCTCCTGAGGAGTCCATTAAATATATAATTGAAATGATGGAATTTTGGTAACAAGAAGTTTAATGCTATGAAAAGGAAGATGCATGATTCTGACCTCCTCTGCGTAGGAATGAGTCTGGCATGAAGGATGTGAGAAAGCGGATATGCTCATTGGCTTGATTCACCTCCAGCTTACGAAGCTCCACCTCGATAGTCTGGGACGTATATACCACATAGAGAGGGTGAGAAAGAGAGAGGAAGAGGGGAGGAGAGAGGAAGAGGGGAGGAGAGAGGAAGAGCGGAGGAGAGAGGAAGAGGGAAGGCGAGAGAGAGAGAGAGAGGAGAAGCAGAGAAGCAGAAGCAGAGGCAAAGAGAAAAAGCAGGAGAGAGAGAGAGAGAGAGAGAGAGAAGCAGAGGAGAGAAGCAGAGGCAGAGAGAGAAATAGAGAGAGAGAGAGAGAAAAGCAGAGGCAGAGAGAAAGAGCAAGAGAGAGACACACAGAGAAAGAGAGTGTGAAAGGGAGTGAAAGTGGGAGTAACAGAGGCAGAGAGAAAGATGAGGATGGAGAGAAGGAGAGATAGAGAGAGAAAGATATTGACATTGGGTGAAGGAAGAAATAATGAGGGATTGAAAATGAGAGTTACATAACATACACACAATAATTCAAAGACAAGTTCTCAAATGATTATTACTTTATTCCACTGACTACTGAATGCTCTAATTCACATCAGGTAAATAGAGTGACCACTGGTTACCTTTATAGGAAATGGGTGTATAATACTCTTTTCCACTCTAGGTACTCATTGACAGGATTAAACCTGTATCAGTACTCATAACCTATCTATAACACATGGATGCAAATTTAAAGATAAAGAGATAGACAAATGGAAAAGAGATGGAGAGTACCAAACAGGGATACACCCTGTGAAGGTGAGATAAGTGACACTTATATTTTTCTTAATAAAAGACAAAGTACAGATCATCGATCTGACTCCAAAGCACAGGTCATCTATATCCATTCATTGCCGGCAGTTGTTGCTTAATGCTGAATCCTTATATACCACAAAATATGCTGAATGAATTCAATGAAATAAATGTCATCAAGATGAACAGCACTAACTTCCTACCTTAGACTGCGCCTTTGCTTCAGCAAACTTGGTAGTGAAGTCATAGGCCGGAACCTCAGATGGAGAGACATCGGTTTCACTGGACTGGGTCTGGTTCATGAGCTCACGATTCTTCTCCTGTTGGGACAACATCGAACAAATTAAGATAGAACTGATGACCAAGAAATACAATACCTTTAGATACTAGTTAGGAAGTATTTTTCAGAAGACCGCAGAGCACACTTTAAAGGCATCGTTTAACAATGTTAAATCTGAGATGCATGGCCCTTCGTGCTACCAGCGTCTGTGATATGGTGTAATATTGAAGTCCAAATGCACTTCAAAATGATCATGAAGTGCCTTACAAAAGTAAAAATCTTTGAGTGACCGGTTCTACCATATTCATTTTTCCCAATAGACTGTAGTGTTGTAAAAACCGAATTCTGATTTTTTTTTTTTTTTTTTTTTTTTTTTTCCCGAATTCCAAACATAGATATCTTGATAATCAGACAGGCGATTGGCCTGTAAAAGTCATGGGATTCATGTATGACCTAAAGGTTTATAATTGTGATTGCAGCATGAGCTAAATCACAGATTTTTTTTAAGAATCTGAGGCAAAGTTACCTAATCCCTTTAAGGAAACAGGGACATCAGTAGTTTTTGTTCAATCAGGCTGACAAGAGAACTACATATAAGCTAAATACATTCTGCACAAGAAGAAGGCTAAATAAGCTAGAAAGAGGTTTCATTTCAGATGCCTAACATCGGATAATAGCTTAAAACATGGTATCCCTATGAAAATCAATATTTATAGTTGCCTAGGAACACACCAAGAGCATATCCCAAAAGGGGTATGAGAAAGCTTACCTGAAGGGATGCAGTGAGCTGCCTGAACTTGGCGATGGTCTCCTGGTGATCGTGGGTGTTCTCCTGGAACTGGTTGATCTTGATTTGATATTGAGATACCTGACTCTTGGACATGTCCAGCTCCTCCCTCAGCTCCATCTCTGTCTCCCTGGCGTTCTCCTGGAGCTCCTCGTTCATGTCATTCATCGCTTCCTGTCATAGAATGGAAGAAAAGAAAGAGATGATATTGGGGTATCTAACTCTTGGTTTAATATCTAGCTCCTCCTTCAGCTCCATCTCCGTGTTCCTGGCATTCTCCTGAATTATTCACAAACCTTCTATATCATCTATTATATGAACCTCTACCAGTGCCACACCACCAAACTGACCAAATCTTTGCCACTCAGGGTTCTGTGTGCATTCAATAGTCAGTCTGGTTTTAGTGTTTTTAAAGCTTAAAAACAAAGAATGACAGCAATCTTGTTCCCAAAAAAGAATGATGAAAAATCTTTTAATACACTATCCTTTCTTATTATCAATCAATATAATACAGGAACTACTTGGATATGTTCAAGTGTTTTTTGGCATTTTGCAAGATTCCATGAAAACATTTCAAAGAGCCACATTTCAAACAAAATCGCACATGAACTTCTCTGTACAAAAGAAAGGGGGGAAAATAATGTTGTCTCCGCATTATCAGTTCCTAGACTAGCCTTGCATCCCCAGTCCTAGTGCTACTCACCAGATCAGCCATGGTGGCCTCTAGTTCCTGGAACTTCTCCTCCATCTCCAGGTTCTTCTCAGTCAGACTCTCTACCATCTCCTCGGCTCCTAGTGCTGCATCCACCTACATGAACGAGAAGATGATACGTTTCCATAGCAACATCATGTATGATGTCTTTCCATAGTAATGTCATAGAAAAGATGGTCACTAAGTTACTACTTTGATTTTTGATCTTTTATTCTTGTGTTTGTTAAAGGCTCTGTTATATTCTTTTGGATATTTGTAAGCAAATTCCATGACCATCATTTCTCGAAGATAAAGTTGCAATTAAACATCAACAGCACTATTAACATCTTTATAATGCAAATGCATACATGATATATCGCATAATGTGCATTCAAACATGATCAAACTACTACAGCTTTTTATTCCTCAAGTCAAAGCTGGAACACAAACTCTTTCTCAATAAAGGGTTACAAAGGCCTTGATAGGAAGAGTGGAACCACAGGGAAAATTCTATGTTGCATACTATAAATACCCCTATGAAAACAAAATAATTCTGAAGCAATTCACTTGAATTCAAATTGGGTTTTCAACATCAAATGACAATATCCTTCATCAACATAAATATATCAGACAATCAAAGCAAACCTTCTATATTTCATTTATCTCTTTTCTCCCTTCTTTGTTTTAATTACTGATTGATAAAGAAGGTAAATTATCAAGGATGAAAGAAAAAACTCACCTGTTCTTTCAGTTCTATGATAGTGTTTTCTGCATCCTGGAGGGGAAACATAAAGTAGAATTTTTTGAATATCTTGACTAAACGTAAAATCCAATACAGCAAATAAAGACACAGCTAGGACTTTTCAATAAGTATACTGTCATTGAAATGCAATAGTTTGTTTCCTATAAAGAATATTATTAATCCCTAAACTGTATCAAACTTTTTGCCACTCCACATTTGCTGATGTTTTAACTCTCAATTTCTGGTGTTATAGAAATTTCTTTACATATGTGTGCGCGAATGGTGATTAGGGCTAGTGACTTAATCTACAAACCACCATCATCACTATCACCATCACCACCCACAATATCATCATCATCTTCGTCCTCAATGTTATCTTTGGATTGTCTATTGTTTCCATGCCTTTCTGTACTTCATCTTCTCGAGTTCTAGCACAAATTTCACCTTGTCCTTTATCATTATTCCCGGCATACTACTTTCATCATCATCATAACCATAACCATAATCATTGTCACCTCTATCATCATCATCATCAAAATTGTCCTCAATGTTATCTTTGGAATGTCTAAGGTGTCCATACCTTGAGGGCTTTGTTGGTGCTGTCTTTCTCCTTGCCCTTTATCATATTCCTGGCATACTACTTTCATCATCATCATCATAACCATAATCATTGTCACCTCTTTCATCATCATCCTCATCTTCCTCAATATTATCTTTGGATTGTCTATGATTTCCAACCCTTGAGGTTTGTTGGTACTGTCTTTCTGTACTTCATCTCCTTGAGTTCTAGCACAAGTTTCTTCTTGCCCTTTAGCATTATTCCTCATTATTTCCTGGCATAATAATACCATCACCATTATCATAACCATAATCATCATCATCATCATCTTCATCCTCAATGTTATCTTTGGTATGTCTATGGTGTCCATACCTTGAGGGCTTTGTTGGTGCTGTCTTTCTGTGCCTTGATGTCCTTGAGTTCTTGAGAGAGCTTCTCCTTGTCCTTCTGTGCTCTCTGATGCTCCTGCTTCTCAGTGTTGGACAGGTCACGCAGTCTGCATGAAATTGTTTCATTATTAATACATTAAAGATAAAGTTGAGTTCTGGTCATGCAATGCGATTGCATTGTGAAAGAAACGATGTGGAATCGATCAGAAAAGGTTGATCATCTAGCATATAAGTATTGGTGTGTACTGCAAGGTTCTGGAATCACCAAAATGATAAGAAATTTGGCCCAGTCGTGACAACGTTACAAGCACTGTACACAGAAAGATGTATATGGGTGTATATGGGACTACACAAGCATGTGGCGTAAAAATCCGTCCCAAAGTTTATGATGTTACATGCCATGCTTTTCAGGGAACATTTATTATCTGATGAACTTACAATACAATATCAATACAATGATAATGCTCACAAATTATTTTTCACCTCTTCACAGAAACCTTCTCTTTAATACCCAATACAATTTTGGTTTAACACATGATTTATATCAATTTTTGAGCTCCCATTTGGTTTCCATGCTGGTCTTCTCCAACACAAGGGGAAGAGCATGCAGAACTTCAAGTTCAAGTTCAAGTTCAAGTTTATTTTCCACATGTTCATAAAAAACAACAAGTATACATACATGTTCAGACATATAAAAAATACAGTATTAACAAACAATAATATTAAGAGAAACAAATAGCGAACAAAATCTAAAAACAACTAAATACATGTATATAAAAAACATGTGGGGGGACCAACAAAGGCCAGGGGCCTGTCGAGGCTAGTCCCCAGAACAATATTAGATATTTTATATATAAAAACAAACCAAAAACAAAAACAAACCAAAAGCCCACAAACAAAAGCGACGTACAGTACATGATAAAACAAAATTAAGTTGGTAAATTAGACAGGCAAACAAAAAATTATATTGTACCACTATAAGTTTGTGAATTGTTTTTATGTAAAATATACAGTTTAAATTTACGTTTAAAATTAGAAAGTGTCGGACTGTTTGTTCTTAATCTCTACTGGTATTGAATTCCAGGATTTTACACCAGTGTAAGAAATTGTTGTTTGAGAGAAACTATATTTATATAACGGTAATCTTAAGTGATTTGAATTTCTGGTACTATGGCTATGAATTGTACAATTTGAAGTGAAATAATTATTAAAACTATCTGGTAAAATGTTCTTAAAAAAAGAGTACATAAAAATTGCAATTTGCAAACTACACATTTGATCCACTTTTAAAATACTCAGCTGCTGAAATAAAGGGGTTGTGTGGGCAAGAGGTTGTGAATTGCAAATAACACGTATTGCACGTTTCTGGAGTACTCCAATTCTATTTCTAAGATACAGTGCACTGTTACCCCATACAATATTGCAATATGATAAATAAGGTAAAATCATTGTGTAATACAGAGTTAAAAGAATCCTCATAGGAACAACACTTCTTAATCTATTCATTACCCCTACGGCTTGAGAAATTTTTGCACAAATGTCATCGATATGTAATTTCCATGTTATTTTATCATCAATTGTAACTCCTAAAAATTTTGTTTATTTAACTTGTTGTATTAAGCAATCTCCAATAAATATTTGTATTAAGTCTTCATTAATGAACTTATTCTTAGGTTTGAATATCATGTAACAAGTTTTATCAATATTTACAGCCAATCGATTAGCAGAGAACCACTTAGTAACATTTTTCATTTCTACGTTCAATACATTATTAACTTCTGCTACATCATTACCTGAAATAAAGAGACTTGTGTCATCGGCAAAGATAATTGAGTATAATACATCACTAATAAATTGAAGATCATTTATAAACAATAGAAATAATAGGGGCCCCAAAACGGATCCCTGGGGCACACCAACAGATATATTACATAAATCAGATTTGTGGTTGTCATTAAATGTATATTGTTTACGATCACTGACATAACTCCGAAACCATTTTAAGGGTGTACCTCTTATACCATAGCGTTCCATTTTGTTTAAAAGTATTTCGTGATTAATGCTGTCGAATGCTTTCGATAAATCTAAAAATATACCAATAAGAAATTTCTTTTCCTCGAATACTTGAGATATTTTGTTAGTTAATTCTACAAGAGCCATATATGTCGAATAACCTTTTCTGAATCCAAACTGTCTTTTGTATAAAATCTGATTTTGATCAATATATGAAATAAGTCTCTTATAAACAAGTTTTTCGAAAGTCTTGGAAAAAATTGATAAAAGCGAAATTGGTCTATAATTAGATAATTGGGCTCGATCCCCCTTTTTAAAAACTGGTATAACTTTAGCAATCTTAAGTCTATGAGGAAACACTCCTTGATCTAAAGAGAGATTAAAAATATTGCACAATGGTTTTAAAACAAAACAGATAGATTTTTTAAAAACTTTTGTATTAATGTCGTCGTCACCTGGACTTGCATTATCCTTAATTTTTTTTACAATATCTAAAATTTCTGCAAATGTTATGGATTCACAGAACATTGATTGAGAGTAATTTACATTATTTAAAAAACTGTTAAAATCGACATTCAAATTCGGCAAGTTATCAGCAATTTTAGTGCCAACAGTACCAAAATATTCATTGAAACAATTAACAATTACATTTTTATCATCAGTTGATTCACCATTATACAATATAGTTTGACATTGTTTCTTGCCATTAGATTTCTTCAAAACATCATTTATAGCTTTCCAGGTCTTATGGATATTTCCTTTACAACTATTAAATTTATTATTATAATAATCACGTTTACATTTTCGTATTTCATCGTTTACAACATTTCTATAACATTTAAATTTAGCTTCCCTATGAGGAGTAGGATTAGTTATAAACCTATGATACAATTTATATTTTTTTTTGCATTTTTTCTTCAAAGATGCATTAAACCATGGTTTATCACTTTTTTTTCTTTTTTGCACAGTTTTTTTCAATGGAAAACATGCATTATAAAGTAAAATATATTGATCAAGAAATGTACTAAATTTCTGATCAACATCATTTGATTTATAAACTTCTTCCCAATTTTGATTACGTAAAAGTATACAAAATCTTACAATGGAATCATCGTCAATCTTACGTTTAAATGTTACATAACTTATTATTTCATTCACAAAATCGCAATCAATGATTAAAAAAATTGGTAAGTGATCGCTGACATCAGAAACAAGTATACCTGACTTAATAACATTATCAGATTCGTTTGTAAATATATTGTCGAGGAGGGTTGCAGAGTGAGGTGTAATTCTGGTTGGTTTTGATATCACAGGTAAAAAAGAGTATGACGTAAATAAATCAACAAAAGTACTGACAGATGGACTTGAAGAAAGTAGGTCAACATTAAAATCACCAAGAAAGTAACATTCTTTCTTCTCATTCAATATTTTATGCATTATTAGTTCAACACCTTCCAAAAATGTTGATAATGGTTTACTTGGAGGTCTATATACTACAATAATAACAACATTGTTATTATGACAATAAATTTCAGCACAAATCGTTTCTACACAGTCATTCAATATCTCTAAGTCTTCTCGTCTTTTAAATTTTAAACAATTGTTAAGGTAAATACAAGTGGTACAAGTGATAAGTTTTCGTACCTCCTTGCCATCGGTCGCCTTGACGAGGGCAAAGATTCGCCCATCACTAGTCCAAGAAGCCAGAACATCCTTGCACTTGAATGTTTTTGTGTAGAGTTCTTGGTTTTTTGTAGTTAAGTCCTCCTGGATTGTTGTTTTCGTACCTTTAAGTTTGCGTCGTGCTCTGATGAATTCACTTCTCTTCTTGTAGGATGTGAATTTTATGATGATGGGTCTAGGGCGACCTGCGTTGGGCTTCTTCGCTCCTGTTCGATGCGAGCGGTCGATGTCGTCCTGGGTCAACGTCACTCCCAAGTGTGTACCCATGTGTAGGAGATTTGTCAATAGCTCATTTTAAAGACTGCAAGACATACATTAACATCTCCCGGCATTGTTATACATGACAATGAATATACCAGTGTGAGATCTACACACACACAAAAACAGCTGAGAATACCCTTTGGAATAGAAATGACATTTGGGGAACACTCACTTGACCAGAGCTTCCTTGAGACGATTATTCTGCTGCTCAAGCTGCTTCAGTTGGTAGCTAGCCGAGGCTCCTTCCGTTCCTTGATTTTAAATAGAAGAAGAAAAAAACAATAAGAAAAAGATAAGTAAAAAGTAATTATCTGATTTATTTCACATTTGAAAATGTACAAGTTTAATTGACTCTGAAGTGCTCCCTGGTCCCACCAGCTAAGATAACATTGGTAATGGTGCTATTATCTTCCTTTTCACTTGCTGTCACAATGTGACTGGGATTTCTTTTTTAAGCAGAGAATGTAATGGACAGGTGTTAGTTGAATAGATGTTGTTGGTGGCAATTTACTAGGTCAACTAACTGGGGTCTCTAGTAGAGCAGGTGTCTGTCTTTGTTTGTGTGTGTGGAAAGGATGAGGAGAATGTTAATAGGACAGTTTTGGCATGAGAGGAATACGAAGAATGTTGAGGTTGTTATTGAGAGAGCCAAAGTGGATTGAAGAGTTAGGGAGGTTTAATCAGATGGCATATGAGATCTCGAGAGGGTCAGACCTTTCAGAATTTGGTCTGATTTTGGGAGTGAATGAGGGGTGTTGGCCACGAAGGTAAATGATACAGCCACAGGCTATAAGCATGCTCCTGCTGGCATAGACTTTCCCTATACTATGGGACCAGGCAAGAACCAGGCAGCACAGGCCGACGTGGTAGAAGCCTCATCAGCCCTCGCCTCATCTTGAATCATTGTTTGAACATCGGAACTGTCAGTTACATAAATAAATGTGTTACCTTATTTGTAATTATCTGGAGGGACGGTTATAGTTTCATACATTTCATAAAGAGAAAGATATTTTCCATGTACTACAAGATAATGGATTTTTGTGTTTTATCTTGCTTGTTAAATAAGGAAGACTTAACCTTGATTAGTTTGTTTGCTTAGAATATATGAGGTTTAAGAAATTGTATTATACTGAAAAGTTATACATGTATAACTATATGTAAAGACATACGTGTTATTTTCTAATTTCTAGGTGAAAGATACCGTACATGGTCATTTATAAATGTCGCCTATTTTAGTGGTTTATGTCAGTGAAGCCAAGCTCTAGAGATTGTAAATGATTGTTGTAAATAGTTAGGATTTACATCGCTATAGCTATCGTGTTTATTTTGGTAGATGGTTGGCTATTTTGGTTTCCATTTAATTCTTTTAGGGACAAGCTGGGCTCGTAGCCATAATCCTAGGCACCATCAATGAATGGACATGTGTTCGTAGTCGGCACGCTCAGGCAACCTACTCGCGTCAAGTCGTTGAGTCAACGCCCAGTGCTGTCGTATACGCCGGTCAGGCTTAGCAGGTCATGCATCATCGCACCGGGTTACTACATACACCCAGAGTATTTCGTTCCGCCTATTCAGAAACAGGTGGTATTTACAAACTCTAAATCGGCAGTTTACTTTATATGCAAGGACCGGGCTAGAATCAGTGGATGATTGAAGTTGTATGTTATACCTCAAAGGATGACTTGGTCATCAGGTAATCTACTTTCCTTGGGAAATATATAAGTGTTGGAACCGGGAAGTATGGAGTGATACATTGGGATATAATCGAGTACCGATAAGACGATATATACAGTGTTAGGATATACTCCTATACTCTAATTTCATGGTGATTCCAAATCACTTACTTTGTCATTTATTTGCATGTTTATTTATATTGAGCCGATGGCTCTTAAATAAACTATTTGTACACTATATTTTACTCTTGAAGTTGCTTGATTTTCTTGTGATACATACTCATGTCATCAGAATCTAATTTATCGTCAGACCATAGTAATTTACAGTATTTAAATCTGACACTTGCAATGTAGATACACACTCACTTTATGTGAGAGACATTATGTGTCTTGGACACTGTTCAAGTGGATATTATATTCGCCATTTAACCCACCATTATTTTCATTTTTACACGTATATTCACCATTCATAATTCAAAATCATAAACATTACAATCTTCCTTCATCATTAGCTTCTCCATCATCATTTTCATCATCATCATCATCAACTTCATAATCACCATCATCATCATCATCATCATCATCATCACGATTGACAATTTGACATCATCAACATCACCATTGTCATCATTACTACCCTAATTAAAAGCACAAACAATAGTCTCCTTTTAAACATATTTGTGGCTTACACCTAGTAAAGAAAAATCGATTGATCGATCTGTAATTGAAAAACAAGTCAGAAAAAATCTTGGAACCAGCAGGATTTGAACCTGCATCTACTGCTTCATCTTTATTTACTGGGTGTTAGCCACAAATATGTTTAAACAATTTAAATTTCTCCCAGGAAGCATTAAAAAAAAAAAAAAAAAAAAAAATAGTTACCTCCTTCTTCGATCTCACTGCGTAGCAGCTCCAGGTCAAGTGTCAACTCCTCCACCTGCTCTTTGTAGGTGTCCACTTCCTGCTGCAGGGTGTCTGCCTTCTCCTCGGCCATCTCCTTGTCCAGGGTGGCCATCTCGATGGTCTCTGCGACGCCGGCCATCTCGTCAGAGTGGCGCTCCTTCTCCTCCACGGCCTCCCTGGCTTCCGTCTTGGCATCCTGGAGCTGGCGTTCCAGGTCCACCTTGGCCTCGATCATCTTGGACTTGAACTCTTGGAGCTAAAGATCATAGAAACAGGAATAAGTTATGGACTTTTATTGTATTTATTTCTCTATTATATGACTATCCAAAAATATCTTGGACTTGAACACTAGGAGCTCTATACATATAGCCACAGAACAAGTTTCCTCTTTATATTCTTGGATTATACAACATCAAAACATGTTGGAGCTAATTCCCATAATAGCAACATGTATATACATGTTCATGTAGGTACTGAATTAGATTATGCTAGTTTATCACTATTGTGGAAAGAATTGTCATCAATATCACTTACATCACTGCTTTCTCAATATCATCCTCATCATCATCATATAATCATTATGATTGTTCTTGCCTCATCAATGAAATTTGAATCATCATGATCATTATCTGCATCCTTATCATCACCACAATTATCATCACCATCATCATCATCATCACCACCATCACTATAGGTACCATTATCATCACTGCCTCTTCAAAATCATTCACTTTATGAATATTGCACGTACTGTATGGCTTGTATGAAATTGCCAAATAAATAATAATACCAACAATAATCATCCTCATCAACATTGGGCTCCTATCCATATCCATACATGCCAACATTTGAAAATCAGAAATCTGTACAAATTATGCTATTTTCAAAAAAAAGAGGAACAATCCTAACTCTCCTATTCAATACTACAGACAAATTTGTACAGGAAGAGGAACACCTGCATCAAAATGATAATTATCTTCTCCCAAAAAGAGGAATGTTCCTCTTTAATCTGAACAGTTGGCATGTATGCATATCTCCCTCCCCATCATTCCACTCCTCATCATCAAATCCTTCCCCCTCCCCTCCTCATCATCAAATCCCATCCCCCTCCCCTTCTCACCTGCTGCAGTTGAATCCTCATCTTCTCTCCCTCCTTCAGCTTGGCCCTGTCCTCTGCCCTCTTCATCTTCATAATAATAATCATCCTCTTTATAACATTGTCCTCCATCCATATCTCCCTCCCTATCATTCCCGTCCTCCTCATCATCAAATCCTTTCCCCCTCCTCTCTTACCTGCTGGAGTTGAATCCTCATCTTCTCCCCCTCCTTCAGCTTGGCCCTGTCCTCCGCTCTCTTCATCTTCAGCGTCTCCAGCTTCTCCTGGAGATCCTTGACCTCCATCCTAAGGAACTCTCCCTCCCCATCATCCCCCCCCCCCCCCCCCTCATCATCAAATCCTTCCCCCTCCCCCCCTCATCAAATCCCATCCCCCTCCCTTTCTCACCTGCTGCAGTTGAATCCTCATCTTCTCCCCCTCCTTCAGCTTGGCCCTGTCCTCCGCCCTCTTCATCTAAAGCGTCTCCAGTTTCTCCTGGAGATCCTTGACCTCCATCTTGAGGAACTCTCCCTCCCCATCCCTCCCCATCACCCCCATCCCTCCCCATCACCCCCCCCCCCCCTCATCAAGCCCATTCCCCTTCTCTTCTCACCTGCTGCAGTTGAATCCTCATCTTCTCTCCCTCCTTCAGCTTGGCCCTGTCCTCCGCCCTCTTCATCTTCAGCGTCTCCAGCTTCTCCTGGAGATCCTTTACCTCCATCTTGAGGAACTCCGCCTCCTCCGTCGACGCCCCATCTCCCTGGCTACCCACGAAGGCTGCTAGCTCGGGAGGAGCAGGGGCCTGGGCGGCCGAGGTCGGGGTGGGTGAAGGGGCTTTGGATGAAGCAGATGAGGAGGTGGACGGAGGCTTTCCGATCTTGGATGCTTGCTTGGTCGATGGTCGTTGGATGGACTTGGGGGTTTGGATGCCAGATGGGGAGGAACTCTAAAAAAATGAACAAACCAGTTTCATATCAACAACATTCTAAACAAATACCTGTAAATCTAAATCTAAATTAAATCCTATAAATGGAGTTACGTTATTTTCAGAACTATTCACATACAGGCAAAAGCAAATGTTTCCAGAATACTTGCATGTACATCAATTAATTTACAAGGACAAGTCTAAGCCATTTTGTCCTATACGTTTAATCTGAACACATCCAAGATATCTGTATATCTCATGACTGTATCAAGCTGATAGCCCTTCTAGAGCTTGAGTCAGATCAAACATCAAATAAAACAATATTTTTGTATCAATTTACAATTACAATGTATCTTCAAAATTCAATAATTCCATTAAATAATTCACGGTAACATATAGGACATATCCTGAATAAGAAAACTATCAATACCATCAGTTTAATTTTAAATCATTGTTTAAGAATGCGTTATTAGTAGTTGCATTGAATGTTAAGCATTTAATCTCAATTTGAACTTCACCCGTTCCAAGAACTGGCATAATTTAATTCATGTTTTAATTCATCATGCTATTCAATTTAAATTCAGAAGAGAAAATAGCTATAATTGAAAAAGAAGAAAACGGTAAAATTGAGTTAATATTAAAGAAATGAGGGGTAAAATAGTCTTTAAAATGACAGAAACTAAATTATTGTCATACACAAAACCTTGTGTAGCAAAATCTTTTTGTGAAAATGAAATGAAAAGAAAAATCCTGTTAATTCAATGTAGACAATGATGTATACCGGCAATAGATGAATTTAAAAAGTATACACTATTGTAAATGAAGTGAAACACAAAAAAAAATTGCATAGCGTGGTTACTGAATATTACTTCAAATCTAACAGAAATATAGCATATATACATCTCTTGTCAACAGTTTTCATTAGAAAGGTCTTCTATTGAACTAGCAGTGGCCTGATTTCAAGGCAAGACATGCTCTTTTATTCTCCACTGTATTTTTTTTTTCTGCCAGAATTTTTTTCTGCCAGAATTTTTTTCTCTAAAATCCTGGTAGTTTGTTTTTCTTACTTCTTTTTCTTCTTGCTTTAGATTTTAAAATCATGATCTGCCTATAGTCTTGGGGTGTTAAGAAGAAGTAAAGATACAGCCTAAAAACATGAATTGCATTTCAACTTAAACATCTATTGCCAGAGGAAAAAGCCTTCAATATCATACATATTACCCTTGTCTGACAATATATTCTGCTACTGTAAAATATGAGAATACAAAATACCGATTTGATAATGAAAAATCAGTTCTGAATATGTGATCAGGAATGAATGACACATTAAATGGTTCTATTTAGCACTGAAATATGATGTAGAAAGTATTGATTATCTCAAAAAATGGAATCTTAAAGGTCATCATTATAATGTATCAAACAAAATCCATAGGCCATACCATCATCTTGCTTCGTCTTTTAGACTGATTTTTCAAAACTTGTTTAAAAAATGAAAGTCACTTTATGTGTGCTTTCAATTTTAATGTTCATATCATGTCCTGTGACTGATGATCTTAAAGGAAACCAAAACCTTCATACTAAGTTACTTTTATTGTAAAGTTTAAGATATTTGAAAAATATCAGTGAAAATTTGAACAAAATCAGGCAAGGAATAAGGAAGTAAGAGCTTTTTGAAATTACTAGTCACTAGAGAGAGCGGTATTCAATTTGATGACATCATCTGTGGACAACTCTCCATGCCTTTTGTACATCATATTTCATGTTTTTCCTTCTTTCTTGTGATTGAGATAATGTACTCCCCTGAAAGCAAGATATAGAATGCAAAATGATAATCTACTTCACATGTTATGAAGTCGGATCAAGAACACAAATAAATACGAAGAAAACAACAAAATTGTGAAATTTTATGTACAAAAGGCATAGAGAGTTGTTCACAGATGATGTCATCAAATTGAATACCGCCCTCTAGTGACTAGTCATTTAAAAAAGCCCTAACTTTCTTATTCCTTGCCCGATTTTGTTCAAATGTTCACTGATTTTATTCAAATCTTTTAAACTTTACAATAAAAGTAACTTAGTATGAAGGTTTTGGTTTCCTTTAACAAATGTATAAACTAAATGTCTTGTCCAAAATTAACAACATCAATAAATCATAACTACATGAGAGCTATAATTTAGACCTGTACAATTTACATCTCTACAATTGCACTGTTCCTGTCATGGAATATACCATACAGCAAAGCATTTGTAGCCTGTTTTTTGTCTAATGTGTTAGAAATGTAAAAGGGAAAAAAATGTTATGAAAACAATGTGGCATTAAATGCACAAATTGTGATCTTAACAATTAAGTAAATAATGATAAAGGCAACTTACATGAAGTTTAAGCACGGTTTATAACAAGTATGATAAATTGTAAAATAAAATAAATGACATGGGAATTTAAAGATTTAGAAATCAATTGTGTATGATAAACTAGGTATATGTGTTGAATAAGTAGTGAAGAAATACAAAATAAATTGAACAACATTGCTACATAAGTTTTAAAAAAAATAAAAAATAAAAAAAAATAAAAAATAACAGAAGTATGAACACTCTGACAAATCTGTCATCAAATTATGGATTCTACTGTACCTTCATCCATGTAAAATTACATACACACATAGTTGGCATAAAAACTTCAAAGTGTGATCTTTGTACATGTATACATGTACTGTATATGTATAATGACTTACGGTAGTCTACTAAGAGCAGAATTGGTTCATCATAAAATACTCTATGTGTATCACATTTATGATAGATAACGCAATTTTAGTACAGTCAAACCTGTCTATAGCGACCGCCCAAGGGAAACACAAAAAGTGGTCTTTGTAGACGGGTTCCTTTAGTGCATGTATCAATGAGAAACATTTTCAAGGGAAACAAAAAATGTGGTCTTTATAGACAGGTGGTCTTTGTAGACAGGTTTGACTGTATCACCAAAACAGTGATAGTGCAGAATCAAGCAAGAAGTTTGAGCCGCGTTTAAGTTAGTAGAGCTGGGTTAGTGGAATGTAAACACTTTGAACAACTCACTCTTCGGGGCGAAGGAATGTCGCCGGCCCGGCGCATCAAGGATGGAATGGATGATTTTCTGCCACCACTATTGGCCTGTACATTGTTTAGTCGGGTAACGTTGGGTTTTTTTTTTTTGTGCAGACACAAGAAAAATCACACACATATATCTAAAGCTACTGCTATTTCTATGAGGAGAAACATGACATGAATCAACTATTAACCATGCAAGATACAACTGAATGGAAACACATACAAGTACATGAACAGCATACAAGACTGAACAATTTGAGGGCTGAGGAGAGTAATTTTTCAAAAGAAAAAAAAAATGAAATCCTTCCCCATTACCCTGCTTGCATGTTTACATATTTTTTTTCTGTTTCTAAGAAAAAAACATGACGGCATACGGTATTTCCATATACAAATGTGATGTACAGCTAGCATACAGTGTATTTTAATTTTTTCATTTTGGTGACATAATGTACATGTAAAAAATGTTGTACATGCACCTTTTGACGACGTTTCTTCTTCCCCTTACTCTGTAAAATATAAAATAAAGAGAGTTCAAAGCAAAATGCACTAGCTTATTTATGTTTTCATGAAAAGGGAGTCATAATTTGTTTGCTTTATGAATGGCTAGTACTGTTGATGCCCGGTTCATGATTGAAGCATGCATTTACAGTTTTATATGTATCATGAACAATGATTAATGTGGGGAAATATATCATACCAAAAAAAAATAAGACTGAATAATGACCATAACTGCCTTGGACAATGAACATAGAGTACCGAAGCTGTGACGTCATAAAAATCTATTTTTAGAATTTCTCAATTTTTTCTTCATATTCCGAAAGAACATCAAAAATAATGTCCAAATGTCGAAAACCAATTGAATATGTTAAGTATTGGCTGAGATATGACCATCTGAATAAATATACTCCCCATAGGAACTCGGTGTTATATGCTCTGGCTCCTAATGGTTAGGAGCCAGAGCATATAACAATGAGTTCCCATAGGACATATATTCATTCAGATGGTCATATCTCAGCCAATACTTAACATATTCAATTGGTTTTCGACATTTGGACATTATTTTTGATGTTCTTTCGGAATATGAAGAAAAAATTGAGAAATTCTAAAAACAGATTTTTGATGACGTCACACTTCACCACTCTATGTATGTCCAAAATAATACAGATCTCAGGACTTATTGAAAAGAGGACAAGTCATGCATTCTGTTCATTTCTTCCATACATACTTTGTATGATGGGGTGTATAAAACTAAAATAATGTAAACGTGGTTCTGAAAAAAATGGTTCAATGTGAATGAAATGTAAAAGTATGAAATGTGTGTTTATTATATGATATGTGGAATAAGAAATATTCATCTGAATACTCTTAATTTCACAATATGTTTCTCTGCACTTTTTTCCTTATTTATTGTCTCATTACAAAGACAATATGAGGTACTTGAATCAATTATTTAATGGCATATCTCCTTTGATAACTCCTTGCATATCCAGCCTATAAAAACTTAAATTGATTATGTATACAAATGTCATACTCTAC
Organism: Strongylocentrotus droebachiensis; assembly: GCA_035222895.1. Classification (NCBI taxonomy): domain Eukaryota; kingdom Metazoa; phylum Echinodermata; class Echinoidea; order Camarodonta; family Strongylocentrotidae; genus Strongylocentrotus; species Strongylocentrotus droebachiensis. The sequence continues at coordinate 98,285 of JAVYIG010006788.1, forward strand.
TAGAGACAAATAGATTTGCTTCTCTTGTATTTAATCATCATATCTGAATACCATCAACATTTGCTCTGGTTAACTTTAATTTGAAAAAACACAGAATTAAGTCCAAATTTTGGGTTGGTCTACCTGTATTTGCGGATTGTACACAATAACGAAAATGTATATACGGGTGTGATGAATGATGAGTGTCAATTATATAGAGATGAAATCTGAGGTAAAAAACATATTTTCTGTGAGAAACGAAGACATGCAATGCTCAGTTTCATTCTCCTGCATACACATGCCAACTCACATGTTTCTCTAAATTGCGTTCTGTCAAACTTTTGGCGTACAATGCAGCTCTCGACTGCTTTGACGCTAAGGCACTCTGAAAATGATTTAAGTACCTTTCATGATCCAAGAACTATTCAGCTATTTCAACGTCATGAGATAGTTACTTACAGTATGAACTCACTGTATAAGTAGCCAAACATTTCCTGAAAATTTCTGATAATATACCGCATGCCTATTTTGTTATATTACGCAGTAATTGATAGTTATGAATCGACCTGTAAATTAATTTTTTGGAATGCTTTTACACTTGAATAATCATAAAAGTTCCTGTTTTAAAATAAAATTCCCATGATAATAGTAGCAAAAAAAAGTCACGCAAAGAACAAGTTGATCTAAATATGGGACTCTGTCTTAAGAAAAGGAGAAAGAGTAAGGGATAGGGCATTTAAATGTAGCTGTCGAGAGCAAATATTATGTGAAAGGAAATAGATCAAAGTTCGAAACATGCAATATACAAGTACATAACACATAAAACTGGCATAGAGAAGGAAGTAGAATATTCAGTTTTAAAGTTTAAAGCAAACAGGTGTTGAATAGATTTTGAACATCACAGCAAACATTGGCAACAGTATAACAGTCGCCTGGGCACGATTTGAATAGTATATGGGAGAATATATGTATTTAAAGAGCACCCAAACAGTCCACTATCTACACGTAAAAGTAACACAAACATCACTAAAACTGCACATGAAAGTTTCAGGGGGGCGGAGGGGGAGGGGATGGGGACGGTACATGTTTAAGGACAAACAGGCATGACTAACTATGGGGCGGTGCTTATTGCAGTTTGAAAAGGGGAAGGATAACTGCACAGTTAAAACAAACAAAAAAGCCAGAGGAGGACTTACATCAGCCTTGCCCTTAGCAGAGAAAGGTTTAGGGATGCTGCTAGCTGGAGCTGGTGTTGTCACGGGCGACGGGATGAGGTCTCCATCATCCAAAAGTTTGACCTGTTAATAGCAAGATTTATGATTTCATTTCATTTTATTTCTTCTGCATTCATATATTAGTACACAGTTTTTTGGTAACAATAGTAATATGAAAAACAAAGCATTTTTCTGACAGTGAATCATAAATAATCAAATACATATATAACAACTGTTATTTTCAAAAATGAAATGATTAACTGTCATAAATACCAAATTTCATCAAGCATTATACAACTATTTGCGGAAGAAGGACTGTCAGTGCAAGGAGATTGCATAAAAATATGACAGCCCCAGACAAAAATCATGAAATAGATTAACACATTTATTAAGCAGAATGGATAAGTAATTGAAGATAGCAAGTGATCATGCTTAATTTCCTTTCACAGCAAAAATCTCTCAAGGCAAAATTAGGAATACAGTCTACTTTTTATATTTTTCATACATATTTTTTCAGAAAAAGAGAGGAGTCTAGGTTCAAAGCGATAGCTTGAAGAAAAAAAAAATTAGGAATGGCTGGCAGCTAGTTTAATACGGCATCATGGGAAATCTTGTTATAAATCTGAATATAAGACTTGCTACACTACAGGAAAATATTCCACTGGACTTTGATTCAGATATTACTTTGCAATAGAAATGACATTATACATTTGCGATGTGTAAGTATGTTCACATTATGTTCATGAAGTCATTGTGAATATGAAATCTGAATTGAAGAAAACTTGTTTATCCCAATGTTTAAATGCCTTTGCAGACATAGATTACAGAGATGGACGCACTGGATAGGGAAACCATGATGTTCTTGATGCATCTCGTTGTCTTAATGAATGCATTCTTTCAGTGTTACGCTCAATCAGTGAGTCAATTCAATTAACGCATCACTTGGGCAACACATTTAGAGAAGACAGCCCTTACTACTTATACCTAAAATACATGTACCTTCAGAGTGCAAAGAAAATGAAGCCATTTACAAGCCTATCTGCACTACATGTAGTTTGGCCAGGAGGGATTAGACCTTCCTGCGTGGTCACTGGCAGGTGGTTATCTCATCAAGTCAGCTCTCAATTAACATAAGAAAAAGGGGACCATGGGGGATCAACTAGTACCGCTTAGGCATTGTTGGCTATATAGAGGGCGCATGTAGCTACATGTAGTACAAGTGCAGTGCAGTCCCGCTTTAATAAAGATCAATGGAACTTAATGACTTTTTCTTTCCATTATCCTACCCCTCCCGTTTACCAACCTGTGACTGTCGAATAAGGATTCCATGATTATCAGGACAAGTAAAATACTTCTTGCCCTGGACGGTCCCGTTGTTCTTCCCCTTAGGTTCATCCAGCGCAACACCAATCCATTTGCCACTGTATTGAAATTAATAAAGAATGAGAAACAAAGTTTTGTTAGCTTTGTCAAGATTCAGAGCAATGGAAGACAAAAAATACTCCATGGAGCATTTAATTTTAAATAAAATATATATTTAGTTTTCGAAAGCCTTAAAACAATTGTAGAATTTTTTGTTGTTGAATAGTTTGGGTAAAAATATATGTATTTTTGTTTTAATCAACTATTCATATCAAAATTGAGAATTGGATTAATAAAGTTTGAAATGGTAAAATTAGTATTGAAATGTAATATACAGTGTACATGTATGTAACAACATTATCCTGTATGTTTAAAAAGAACAATGATGATTTTACACCTTGTAGATTTACATTGAGGCCAGCATAGTGATCACAAAACTTCTCTTTTTTTAAAACAGAAAAGTAACTTTTTTTTTTTACTTACGTAGCAAAGGTGGTTGTTCCGACAAATGCTACCTTTCCTAGCCATCCCTTTCCGATGATCTCCACTCGAGTACCTATCTTGACCGGCTTTTCAGCCATATTTTGTCCTTCTCTCTATTGATAAAAGTGGAGATAATGTACATGTTTATTATGTAACAGCTTTAATACAAAGAGGAAAGAGGAAGCCTTTCCAGGCAATGAGTTAAGTTTAATGAAATGAGACAAATTTGAAAGTTTTAGTAAAATACAATATGAAGGATAGAGCAACCTTGCCCCCAAATTGGCAACTCTTATGATTTCCTTTGCGAGCAACTCTCCTTGATTGTTCTGCACAAAAAAGACTTACCAAGTCCATTGGGTAGAACTTCAAACCACAGGTCATCCTGGTTGCTTACTTAAGACAAGTCAGGTCAAATCAAAACCAATCAATCATGAATTCTCGCATGATGCATGTCGGATGTCCATGTACATGAACGGTGCATGTTTCACAAAACTGCCATAAGGATGATTGAAACGTGTATCAATCTAAATACACGCATTTCAATGAGACGTTGATTCGTTGACGTACTTGTACCTACATGTATAACCGTTAAATTGTGAATATTTACCCATGAATATTTCAAAGCCGATTGAAAAGAAAGATCTCTTTGAGAAACATCACACTGGTCATCTTCCTGGGTGGCCATATTGATTCACAATTTGTACAAAACTGCAATCTTATGGTTATCTACATGTACGAGTGATAAAACTGCTGGAACTAGAAGTATGCTACACACATGACTGTATGTAAAAACCAGTGAACTTCATGCGGTACAACCAATTCTTATGGGGCTAGAATAGTACAATGTACACTGATAAGTTGAATCCATGCACTAGTCTTCATACATGTAGGATGAATTCATTCCTTTGTGGAGGCACTTAGGGACTGACCTATCAAGTTCCAAAAGAGCTCATTGAATACAGTAGCTTTAAGTCAAAGGACCAGTTCACACAAAAGCATTCAAATGTATTCATGAATGCTTTTGGCCTGAGTGCCTCAATTGTGATAAACTATTTACATTCACCTGATATTCTGAAAAATGTGAGATGGTTGGAAAATTTGGGTTGTTATTTTAATAACAGTAAGTTATTTAAATACAATGTACATGTAAAAGTAGTAATAGGATTAATGCGAATTCCAGTCATGGTAAGCCCCCCCCCCCCCCCCCACCAACCAACGTTTTGTCTAATTTCTGAATATAGTAAGAAGGTCTATTTTATCAATATTGCCCAAAAAGAAATCTGAATAGTGAATATATTAGTAAATCGGTCTATTTGATCAAAATGTATTTGCCCATAACAAAACAAAAAAATTAAAAAGGGGTCCACAATATCAAAAAGTAAATGTAGGATCAAACAATAAGCATTTGTTCTGATTACACTCTGCAGTAGGGACTGAATTCCTATCTAATGGGATTCATTGCTTTATTTGTTTGTTTATTTGTTGTTGTTTTTTTTTGTCTTTTATATTGTACAGAAACTGCAAATAGACATTACCAAAATTTGGAAACTTGAGCTTGATTTTAGAATATCTGTCACCATTTTTGCAGTTGGTAATCTCATTGAAAAAAGATGGTCAATTTAAAAAAAACTATAAAATTTGCTTTAGTAAAGACCTGAAAAATGGGGACATACACTGTATTTCATGTTTGATCTTCCATATATATTCTTAATTAATGCATCTCCAAATAACAAATGTTATAATATTTAAATAGTATGAACTTTTCTTGAGAATAAAGATTCCACTGATGCATTAAATAAGAAAAACGTAAGAGGTAAGATGCAGTGCTATTGTCAAAGAGATACCCCATGACTGAAGCATACATGCCAACATTTGAAAATCAGAAATCTGTACAAATTATGCTATTTTTAAAAAAAGAGGAACAATCCTAACTCTCCTATTCAATACTACAGACAAATTTGTACAGAAAGAGGAACACCTGCATTAAAATGATAATTATCTTCTCCCAAAAAGAGGAATGTTCCTCTTTAATCTGTACAGTTGAGTTGGCATGTATGCTGAAGGCTTTAGGGCTAATATGTTCAATATATTTCTTTGGGGTTTCTTTTGTAAGGGGGGGGGGCTGTTTCAATGTCTCCAGTATTTGATATACAATTTGCAGAGCTAAGTCAGCTCAGGCAAATATACTACATGTAGAATATTCAAAATATCCAGGGAAAAACTTCTTTGTTACAATGTAGATTTAGGATAAAAAAAATCCTCTTTTTTTTTTCTTCAATCCATCAATATTTGCCTATTTTTATTGTAACCATGAATTGATCATGTGGAATATTTCAACTACATGTATGTCTACCAAGGGCAAGGTAGTCAGCGATCTTGGTACTTTGAAATGAGTTTGAGAATATAATCACCTCGGTCGGACTAGGTATCTCAAGTACAGCTATCTGGTGTACGAGGTTATCTAAACCTCATACATCAGTAGGGGCGCTGGTCCGAGAATATGAATCTTCCGCATAAATAAATGATTATCGTCTTTGTTAAATGCGAACGAACACGTCCGTAAGGATCATCCGCATTTTCACGCATATCCCCATTCTCGGACCAGCGCCCCTACTGTACATGTTCCAGGAAAGCTAATCTACAGCAAATATATTTGTTTTTAGTTTATTTTATTTTTAATGTTACTTGGTTTAGTTTTGTCAATTTGTGAAAGAAAAAAAAAAGGCAAAAAAAACACCAAAAGTTTCACTTTCAGCTCATACCTATTGGTTATGCCTTATGGTTATCACATCATACATGATCTAACATTAACTTCTATATTTGGCTACTGAACCCTATTCATTTTCAATTTAATGCCCAATTCGTACCCTCTCAATCACTTTATTATTAACTTGTTTGGCTTTTCTCCCCACAGACTCATTAACATCAAAACATGACATCATATCCTAGATATGGGACCGTTCCAAAGAAGTGGTAACGCCTTTTCCCTTCTAAACAAATGTTAATAATCGACATTGGACCAAATATATATCAAAGCATTTCTGAAGCAGTTAATTACAACTTAATAGCAAATACATAAGAGAATTTGAGCTTACCTATTCACAAACTAGCCTATATTATGTCAACTTTTCAGCAGATTGCCAGCTTGGAAGTTGTCAATATTTGGCGGGTGAAGCTTTTCTTCACACACCTAATCGGAGATGAAGGTAGCCCATCCTATGTGTAAAAATTGCCAATTTGATAAGTGTAAGAATCGCATTGTACACGTACAACCGCTATACTACACACACACAATATATTCTTTGTGTATTGTATCCATCAGGCATGATCAGTGCAACGATGGCTGGCTACCAATTAAAATAGGCATGGTGGTCGGATCGTGATGGAGTGAGGGGGGGGGGGGGGGGGGGGGGGGTAAAGCGCAGTACTTAGGGGCAAATCAAAGAATTATACTAAGACCTCACCTCATGTATGTTAGAAATTAAAAAGTTATTATCTTCTTTTGAATTGCAATATATCCCCGCACCATAATTATAAGTCATGCATTAATGTTATATGTCATATGTTATATATTTGAAAGGTGGTAACGATTCATTAAGCTCTATTTGCTTATGTTTCATCACCTTTGTGTGTTCTTTCTTCAAACTGTATATTAGTTGCAACATGTCTTTGATAAATCATTGTTATATTCTTTTTCATGTGAAGTCAATTCAAATGGATTGTAAAATTGAAATGATTTGTTATATTATATTCATTTTTCATGTGATGTTAACTTCAATGAATTGTGAAATTGTGAACATGCATGCATAAATAAATAAATAAATATGCCTTTTCTTTGGGAAAAGGGGCATTGACTCTTTAAATACCAAATCACATAAACTATTCACCATAAATGTCACCGTCATGTACATATTTTATATGGATATAATTTTTCACGATCTCAACTCTTTACCACATCAGCGTCATGTACATTGTCGATGGATAAAGTGGAATATTTATTCTTCACCACCCTACGCTAACTTTTCACCACCCTAGCGCCATGTACATTGTCTATGGATAAACTGGAATATTAACTCTTCACCACCCTACGCTAACTTTTCACCACCCTATGTACATTGTCTATGGATAAACTGGAATATTAACTCTTCACCACCCTACGCTAACTTTTCACCACCCTAGCGCCATGAACATTGTCTATGGATAAACTGGAATATTAACTCTTCACCACCCTACGCTAACTTTTCACCACCCTAGCGCCAGGTACATTGTCTATGGATAAAGTGGAATATTAACTCTTCACCACCCTACGCTAACTTTTCACCACCCTAGCGCCATGTACATTGTCTATGGATAACCCTTTACCACGTACCTACGCTACCTTTTCACCACCATAGCGCCATGTACATTGTCTATGGATAAAGTGGAATATTAACTCTTCACCACCCTACGCTAACTTTTCACCACCCTAGCGCCATGTACATTGTCTATGGATAAAGTGGAATATTAACTCTTCACCACCCTACGCTAACTTTTCACCACCCTAGCGTCATGTACATTGTCTACGGGTAAAGTGGAATATTAACTCTTCACCACCCTACGCTAACTTTTCACCACCCTAGCGTCATGTACATTGTCTATGGGTAAAGTGGAATATTAACTCTTCACCACCCTACGCTAACTTTTCACCACCCTAGCGTCATGAACATTGTCTACGGATAAAGTGGAATATTAATTTTTCACCACCCTACGCTAACTTTTCACCACCCTAGCGTCATGAACATTGTCTATGGATAAACTAGAATATTAACCCTTCACCACCCTACGCTATCTTTTCACCACCATAGCGCCATGTACATTGGCTATGGATAAACTGGAATATTAACTCTTCACCACCCTACGCCATCTTTTCACCACCCTAGCATCATGTACATTGTCGGTGGATAAAGAGGAATATTAACTCTTCACCACCCTACGCTAACACTTTCACCACCCTATATAGCGCCATGTACATTGTCTATGGATTAACTCTTCACCACCCTACGCTATCTTTTCACCACCCTAGCGTCATGTACATTGTCTATGGATAAAGTGGAATATTAACTCTTCACCACCCTACGCTAACTTTTCACCACCCTAGCGCCATGTACATTGTCTATGGATAAACTGGAATATTAACTCTTTACCACCCTACGCTAACTTTTCAGCACCCTAGCGCCATGTACATCGTCTATGGATAAACTGCACTATTATGTTTTCACCACCCTACGCTAACTTTTCACCACCCTATAGCGCCATGTATATTGTCTATGGATAAACTCCCCAGCAGAGGCCGCCCTCCTGGGGGGGGGGAGTAGGGGCACAGTGCCCCCCACTTTTTCAAGCACCCGAAAAGTGCCCCTTTTTACATAGGAATAGTGCTCTTTTTACTCTGATAAGTGCCCTTTTATTTTGACACGTGCCCCTTTTCCTTCGACAAGTTCCCATTTTCCTTTGCAATTAGTGTCCATTTTCCATTCTCGTAAGTGCCCTCTTTAATCTCTAGTACTAGGGTAGGTGTGGGGAATTGGAGACCCTTAAGCACATTTACATAATTTACATAAACATGAAAAATGTTACACATACAGAAAGTTTTGTTTTCTCTTCAGTAACTTCTTCTCTTTATTGGGAAACAAAATTGTGGTCATGATGTAACTGATTAATAAGATAAAAATAAGTTATGACGTCATCACCAAAGGTCTCTCATTACCTACATGTGTAGGTAATAAGGGACAGTTACAAATCAAGACATTTCAAATCAAGACATCAAGACAAAAATGGGATTGTTATAGTTAGTTCAAACTCTTTTTGAAAGAGATACATGCAGCCAATGAAGAACTTATTGTAATTTTGAAACGATTTTGAATGAAGAAATTAATCTCATGTTATCCGCTTGTTATGCTTTATAATTCATTGATATTACAGTATATAACATATTGCAATTTAGTATGGGCCACCAGCGCCAAAATCAAAATCAACTCTATTTATTTATTGCAAAAGAAAGCCCTTCGTATTATGTACTGGTTCACCATATTTATCTCACACAAGTCCAATATTTTACAAACTGAAAACCCTTACAGTATTCGACATAAATTCGCTACAATGTTTACTGATCATGTTTAAGTATTTAAATAATATGCTCCCTCTTTCATTTCAAAACTTTTACACTATGAATAAAGCTATTCACTCTTACCCTACTCGTAATTCCTCAAATTTTCATCTAGTAAACCCAAAATAAATCCATAAGACACCATGGTCCTGACCTATGGAACTCTCTCCAGAATCTATTAAATCATGTTGCTCCCTCTCAGGGCCGTAGCCAGAGTTTGATGTTTTTTTTTTTTTTTTTTTTTTTTTAATGGGGGGGGGGGGGGGCGCACATACATGTAATTGATCGACGTTCTGGGAGGGGTCTAAACAAGTTCATTTTTTTTTGGGGGGGGGGCACGTGCTTCCCCCCCCCCCCCCCCCCCCGTGGCTACGGGCCTGCACACTCTACTCATTTAAGGCCAAAGTTAAAACGATGTTATTATCAGAATACTCAAGGTAGAATTTCTGTGTCAACTCTTCATTCTTTGTCATGTCATCTCTTTTTTCATTCGAATCATTATCATCATCATCATCATCATCATCCTCATCTGCATTGTCAATATCACCATCATCGAAATTTGTATTTTCAATTACCTATCCGTTTCTGCTTAATATGTGTTAATATATTCATGAGTTTTTGTCTGGGGCTGTCGTTTTATCAAGCAATCTGCTTACAATGACAGTCCTTCTTCCGCAAATAATTTTATAATGTTTTATAATGTTTGAGGAAACTTAGTATTTATGACAGTTTATATATATATATATATGTATTTGCTAATTTATGATTCATTGTCAGAAAAATACTTATTGTACTTTTATATTATTATTGTTATCGAAAAACTGTATAATTACACGAATGCAGAAGAAATATAATCAAATCAAAATATACTTATGTTATTATCTAAGGTCTTTTTAGTCTTCCGTTATCAGAATGTACTTATAACCCTATCAGGATTGGGTTTTTTCCTCTTTATAAGATTTAATTTTTCTCACTGCGACCTCACAAATCTTAACACTTTTCCTCGTTCGCAAATAAATGTTCAGACCATCACACCCACTTAAAAAGCATGATGCATTATGCAATATCTTGTATGGTGTATAAAGTGAAACAAATATTGAAATCATCCCTGATAATGTAAACACAATGTAGGGGTATATACCGAAGTCTAAACAATGTCTATTTTCGCTTTGAGGTTTCCCTTTGTAGCCTAGGTGCCTTTTTTCTTCAGAAAGTGTCCTTTTTTTCTTGGTGCCCCCGTCCCCCCCCCCCCCCCCCCCCACTTTCGAAGTCGCTCGGCCGCCCCTTTTCCCCAGTGAGTGGAGACTGCAAACTTACGATTGATTGGAGGACTTACGATTGATTTGGGTCAATCGTAACTCTATAAGACGGGGACAAGCTCTCATGAAATTCTCACAATGATAAGAATTACAATGATACACATCTGAAGTTTAAAAAACAATATTAAGACTGCGGACACCAGAATATTTCGAAAACTAATAAACATTTATTGAGAAATTACAGGTAATGGCAATGCATACATGACTTGTATTTCCTTTCAATTCTATTTTCTCTTCTTCGTTCTCGTAGACATAGCCTCTACGGTAATACATGGCAACTTTAGAATAAAGAATCAGTACTAGTACTATATAGATCAGGCGCGCCGGAAGCAGTTTGGGATTGGGGGGGGGGGGTGGCAAACATTCCAGGGGGCTCACCTTCCAGGGGCAGTGACGTAATGAGAAAGAACGTTCGGAAGGGGGGGGGGTGGGCAGACGAAAAATCTGCATCACCACCAGTCTTACACGTTACATGTAGCTCCCGCGGAACGTGTTTCAAAGTGGAGTATTAACGATCAGGTAGAGCGTAAATTGGCGTAGGGTCCAAGGCATGAGCCTCGGTAGGGGGGGGGGTCAAGGGGCTGAGCCCCCAGAAGCTCAGGGGTTTTAGGTATTAAATTACGGTTAGATGAGCATCCAGGGGCCCTCTTTAAGGCCATTGACGTGTTCCAGGGGAGGGGGAGCCCCCAGAAGCCCAGAGGTTTTAATATTTAACTATGGTCAGATGAGCATCCAGGGGCCCGCCCCTGTAGTGGGTCCAGGGGCAGAGCCCCCTGAAGCTCGGGAGTTTTAGGTATTTAATTACGATCAGATGAGCATCCATGGGCCCGCCTTAGGGCCCTTGGTGGGGTCCAGGGGGCAGAGCCCGCGGAAGCTCAGGGGCTTAGGTATTTAATTACGGTCAGATGAGCATCCAGGGGCCCGCCTTAGGGCCCTTGGTGGGGTCCAGGAGACAGACCCCCGGAAGCTCGGGGGTTTAGGTATTTAATTACGGTCATTTGAGCATCCAGGGGCCCACCTTAGAGCCCTTGGTGGGATCCAGGGGGCAGAGCCCTGGAAGTTTGGGGTTTTTAGGTATTTAATTACGGTCAGATGAGCATCCAGGAGCCCGCCTTAGGACATTGGTGGGGTCTAGGGGGCATAACCCCCGAAAGCTCGTTTTTTTGTTAGGTATTTAATTACGGTCAGATGAGCATCCAGGGGACAGAGCCCCTCGGAAGCTCAGGGGTTTTAGGTATATTACGGTCAGATGAGCATCAAGGGGACCGCCTTAAGGCCCTTGGTGGGGTTCGGGGCGGAGCCCCCGTAAGCTCTGGGTTTTAAGATTACGGTCAGATGAGCATTTTTTATACCTTATTTGTGACATTGGCAGGTCACTTATTTTTTCTCTCCGTCTTTCTTTCTTTTTCTCTTTAACATACTTTTTCAAAAAGTGAGGGGGGGGGGGAGGCTCGAGCCCAGCCACTTTGCAGACCATGACATAAAGGCTTCTAATTAAGCGTATTTTTCGCTCGACTGTAATTTGGGAATTTCTTATCGTCCAACAAACGCATAAAAAGGTAAGACTTACAACAAAATGGAGAAAAAATACCGGAAAATCATGTCAAAACAACAACATTTGTAAATCACTGGTATCAAATAAGAAATACACCCCCCCCCCCCCCCCATCAGTACGCCAGCGTTCGGGGGCTCATGTCTTCTCACCCCTATAACAAAACTAGATGGACCTTCGACTGCGCGCAGTCGAAAGTGATGCCTCCGTCATAGAGCAATTGTAATCCATTAACAGGTTCTCAGAATATTGTGATTACAAGCAATTTCTCATATACGTATATGACCCTTTGATCTTTGACCTCATGACCCTAAAATCTACTCAGTTCATTGGCTCTGCAAGATGTCCTGAGTTAAATAGTAATCCATCTGTCAGTTCTAATGAGAATGCGTTCACAAGCTATTTTTGCATACATAATGAGCCCATGACCTTTGACCTTATGAACCAAGAATCTACTCAGTTCATTGGCTCTGCAAGGTACATAAATGATCTAAGTTTGGCAGGAATCCATCAATCTGTTCTAATAAAAATACGATCACAAACTATTTTTGCATACATAATGAGCCGCATGACCTTTGACCTCATGACCCCAAAATCTAATCAGTTCATTGGCTCTGCAAGATACATACATGACCTAAGTTTGACAGGAATCCATCAATCGGTTCTTCAGATAACGTGATCACAAGCTGTTTTTGCATACATAATGAGCCCTGTGACCTTTGACCTTTGACCTCGTGACCCCAAAATCTAATCAGTTTATTGGCTCTGCAAGATACATACATGACCTAAGTTTGACAGGAATCCATCAATCGGTTCTTCAGATAACGTGATCACAAGCTGTTTTTGCATACATAATGAGCCCTGTGACCTTTGACCTTTGACCTCGTGACCCCAAAATCTAATCAGTTTATTGGCTCTGCAAGATACATACATGACCAAAGTTTGGCAGGAATCCATCCATCGGTTCTTTAGATAACGCGATCACGAGAACGGGACGTACGTACGTACGTACGTACAGACGTACGTACGTACAGACGGACGGACGGACGGACAACCCGAAAACATAATGCCTCCGGCTACTTCGTAACGGAGGCATAAAAACAGACACCGCTTTCCCATTCTCGCACAATATGTCCACGATATGCGCGTATCGCTATTATAAAGACCTCCATTGATAAATACCGTATAGGTGGCATGCGCAATGTTTATGAAATTTAATTCCTGTGAACTTTTCTTTTTCTTGAATGGAATTGTATATGTGATTTAATTCAGGATTTTACTATTGTTATGTTCTTTTGGGTTAAAAATACAAACCATGTTTACTCTTTTATTGCTTTTTTTTTTTTTTTTGCGGGGGGGGGGGCAAAAATGCGTTTTGTCCCCCCCCCCCCCCCCCCTGCCCCCACTTCCGGCGCCTAT